>ONZH01002222.1:0-16443 GCA_900303285.1 Rhinella marina
TGGATTTGCTCATCCCAGTACTTATATATGTATAATGAATGTTTCTAATTCTGACTGTATATAATATGGGGTATCCCTTATATAATGATTAAGTCCATGTGGCATTAAATTGATTTTATTATTCTGTCATATGCACTTTTTATGTTTTGCCTTGAGTAATTGGATTTGTATCTGTTTGTAGGGGAGAAGATAAGAAGCATGTTCATGCTTCATGCTCATATTTGCCAGCAATGTGCAATTGAGTTTATAGTATGTCTCTCTCGGTGCAATTATGGGTGTGGCTATGAATGTCTGTGTGTGAATGGGTTGCTGAGTTAGGCCTCTTTCACACGAACGTTGTTTTTGCGGGCTCCGATCCGCATTTTTCACATGAAAAATGCAGACCCATTCATTTCTATGGGCCCGCCAAAAATGCGGACAGCACACCGTGTGTTGTCCGCATTCGTTGCTCCGTTCCGTAGCCTGCAAAAAAAAATAGAGCATGTCCTATTCTTAAGACAACAAATGCCTCACACAGTTACAGAGAGCACAAAAACAGTATAAATAGCACAAAAATCCCACCAACCCCTAACACAAGAGGCAGGCAAGAAAAATACTCTCTAAGCAAAAATTATAAAAAATATCTCGTTTATTAGATCACATAAATACAAAAATATATAAAATATGTTCAAAACACAATAAATCTAGGGCCACATGGTGTAAATGGGAGACATGGGTAATGGTAATCCGTCCCCCCCAAAAAGATGTTACACATGCCAAGTAATGAGTACGTCCAAAATGTCGTCACCAGACATATAATAATGTTAATAACACCATCATGTCTGCACTAAATACAGATAAGGTCAAAATTCTACCTACATACCAAAATTAGCAGAATCACCGTTAGGGCAAAAACCGAAGTCACAGTAAGCTCATATCACGGTAAAAGTAAACTATCAAATCAACCAATAATGGAGAGACTCACCCGAAGGCATGATGGGGCGGGCGGATGACCAAATATACCCACTGGAAATCCTCAACGCGCGTTTCGCTAGGAAAGCTTCGTCAGGAGGAGGGCATGTATTACGGACAAGAATAATACTGTTCTATTAGGGGCCAGCTGTTCTGTTCCGCAAAATATGGAATGCACACGGATGCCATTCATTGTTTTTGCGGCTCCGCAATTTGTGGACCGCAAAACACAACGTTCGTGTGAAAGAGGCCTTAAGCCTTATTCACACATCAGTTTTTTTGGTCAATGACTTCCATTAGTAAGGCCTCTTTCACACGACAGTATTTTTTGCGGGCTCCAATCCGCATTTTTTGCTGATAAAATGCGGACCCATTTGTTTCTATGGGTCCTCAAAAAATACAGTGTGCTGTCCGCATCCGTATGTCCATTCCGTTGCCAACAAAAAAATAGAACATGTCCTATTCTTGTCTGTTTTGCGGACAAGGATAGGCATTGTTACATTGGATCCGCAAAAAAAAAAAACGGATGCCATACGGACGTCATCCTTTTTTTTGCAGATCCGCAATTTACGGACCGCAAAACACAACGGTCGTCTGAAAGAAGCCTAATTGTGAGCTAAAACCAGGAGTGGAGCCTGCACAGAGATCAGGTATAAGGGAAAGATCTGCACCTGTTCTGTGCTTATAGCTGCACCTAGTTTTGGCTCAAAATCACTGAGGTAAATCACTGACTAAAACACTGACATGTGAATGAGGTATTACAGGAAAGCTTGTATGAAGGCAGACAGCGGGGCTGCTCAGAGTGCATTCACATCACCTGTTTAGTCCATCCGAAGAAGAGAGAGAGAA
Source organism: Rhinella marina (assembly GCA_900303285.1). NCBI lineage: Eukaryota > Metazoa > Chordata > Amphibia > Anura > Bufonidae > Rhinella > Rhinella marina. The sequence goes on from ONZH01002222.1 coordinate 1,801, forward strand.
AAAAAAACAGAATCCAGTAAAAAAAACAACAAAAAAAACGGATCCTGTTGCATCAGTTGTCATCCGTTTGAACCATTTCCATCTGAGATCCGTTTTTTTAGACAGAGAAAAAATTCTGCATGCAGTACTTTTGTTTCCATCTAAAAAAACGGATCTCAGACGGAAGTAGCTCAAACGGATGACAATGGATGACAACTGATGCAACAAGATCCTTTTTTTACTGGATCCTGTAAAAAAAAAAAAAACTGATCCTATGCAATCCTATGCATAAGGGTGCATTCACATCACTGTTTAGCTTTCCGTACTTCTGATCCGTCAGAAGAAGAGAGAGAGAAAGCAGGATCCTGTAAAAAAACGGATCCTGTTGCATCAGTTGTCATCCGTTTCAGCCATTTCAGTATGAGATCCGTTTTTTAGACGGGGAAAATAGTCCTGCATGCAGTACTTTTGTTTCCATCTAAAAAACGGATCTCAGACGAAAATGGCTCAAATGGATGACAACTGATGCAACAGGATCTGTTTTTTTACTGGATCCTGTAAAAAAAACAGATCCGTTTCAATCCTGTGCATAACTGATGCAACATGATCCGTTTTTTTTACAAGATCCATGTTTTTTTTTCTCTCTCTCTATTCTTCTGACGGATCAGAAGAACGGAAAGCTAATTGGTGATGTGAATGCATCCTTAGCTGTGATTGACGTTACAACAAAGGAATGCATAATAGCAAGTAAGTGTGTGTGCATACTAACAACAATAACAACCCATATTAACCACAAGGAAAAAGTGAATGTATAACTTTAGGCATTGAGTGTATAGAGAGGAACCACTTACATTTTTATAATGTTTTATGTGTGTTATCTAATGCACATTGGTGTTTTGTTTTATTGGAGCTCCAAGAGAGTTTAAAGAACTCAGATGTGTGTGTTAGGCCCCTTTCACACAAGCGAGATTTCCGCGCGGGTGCAATGCGTGATGCGAATGCATTGCACCCTCACTGAATCCTGACCCATTCATTTCAATGGGTCTTTTCACATGGGCAAATTTTTTCACGCATCAGTTCGCCGTTGCGTGAAAATCACAGCATGTTCTATATTCTGTGTTTTTCAAGCAAAACTGGCTCCATAGAAATGAATGGGGATGCGTGAATAACGCACTGCATCCGGATGCAATGCGTTGCGTTGCGTTTTTAACGCATGTTACTAAGCAACTCCTGAAGTTGGATTCCACCAGAGCCATATCCAGGATGCCTAGACAAGCCAGTAAACCTATGGATGTGGAGAGAATGATCATCCTGGTCCAGGAGCGCCCCTGCCTTTGGTACACCCGGTTAGGCGAGTACCATTACCGGTACAAAAGGGATGCAGCCTGGCTGGAAGTGACCCTGGAAGTTTTCGCCCACGTTTGGCAAAAGACCCCAGAGCAAAAACGCCAGAGCTTGGGTAAGTGCACTGTCCATATATCTATCTATAGCACATGTTTAACATAGTCCTCCATTACTTACATTGTACATGATAAACCATGACATTGTTTGACATGTGCTTATCTAGAGCCGACATTGTTTGACATGTGCTTATCTAGAGCCAACATTGTTTGACATGTGCTTATCTAGAGCCAACATTGTTTGACACGTGCTTTTCTAGAGCCGACAATGTTTGACGTGCTTATCTAGAGCCGACATTGTTTGACACGTGCTTATCTAGAGACGACACTGTTTGACATGTGCTGATCTAGAGACAACATTAGCTAGTTTTGCATATGTGATATAGTATTTAAAGTATTTAAAATATTGTTCTTTACATTGTAGTGGACGAAGTTAAAAATCGCTGGCGGAGCTGTAGCGACCAGTTTCGCAAGGAGATGCTCCAGCACGGCCGTAGTGGTTCGGGGCCTATAAAGAAGCGGCCCTACATGTATAGGGAGCAACTTATGTTCCTTCGTAACATCATGGACTTGCGGCCATAAGTATATTTCGAAGCATATATACTTTGTAATGTCTGTTTAAATGTTTGTGAGAACCAAATCTATTGTGTAATTTTGTTTCTGGATATTATCATGGTTTATCTTTTGCAGAACTGAAGACAACCTGGAGGAGGAAAGTGATCCAGCTGGACCACAACATTCTTCTGCGGCTGAGGAGGACAATCCCCCTTCCCAGACAATAGAAGAAGAACACGAAGCTGGACCATCGACTTCCTCCAGGCCCCCCATACCTCCTGCAGTTGAGTTTGCCCGTCCACTTTAGCTGGCGGCACGTAGAAAAAGCCCTTTGCCGCCAGCTGAAGTGGAGGTCAATACTCGGGTGCAGGAATACCTCAACAGAGCCCACCAGGAGGATCGTTTTGAGATATATGGCCGAAGTCTGGGCCCTCTTTTAAGGGAGTGCTCGATGACCAATATTTGCGCACACAAGGTGCGATTAGCATTGTTTTAGAGGCAGCCACTCCACCAAACGACCCAACTGAGGTCTTTTGTGCACTGGAAAGCTGGAGGCTACATAGGAACATTCTTGGGCCCCTACCTAGGCCTCAAAGCCAAATTCCACCGCGCCCTCCACAATACCAGCCTCCTCTCCCCACTTTTGCCCCGCCAGCACAATATGGGCCACAATATATGGAGTCTGGCTATGTCCCCCCCCCCATCATCTGCAGCTCAGCCTGCTACGACCCAACATTTTGGCCACTCCGCTCTGGCAACTTACCAGCCCTCCCATACTGAGGGTCATCCAGCCACACCAGGTCGGTTCTGTAATTTATAATGTTAATTTATTTTTCAAACCTTATTATGTTACATTTTCAGACCAGAGTTTGGTAATTTTTGATTTTATTATATTCATAAAAATATAAAAAAGTTTAACATAACAATGGTGTTTTCTTTTTATTACAAACATTATGGACACACAAAATTACTATATGTTTTGAAAAATAAGGTATTAGTTTATATTTTACACACATTTTGAAGAAATCAGAGGCATGCAAAATATGTAAGCTCGCAACCCACGTCAAGGGTCCTCATTGTATTGCGAGTCCCTAACTAAAAAAAAATCAAAAACACTAGCTAAAAAAACCATCCAGCAAGATGAGTCCCAAAAAAAAAAAAAATTATATAGCTCCATAACTTGAGTACTGCTGCTGGAAAGGAACTGAACCTGTAGGGGACATAAAATAATGGGAAAATAATTCCCGCACCCTGAGGCCAGCTAAGGTTTGGAGACAGTGCAAAACCCTCGTCGCCAACAAATACATAAGGTGCAGGTGGTCCAGAGGAGCCAGGAAGATTAGCTGGCTGCGGTATGTTGAGTCGGTTGGACTGAAGCCACCGACTCATTCTGGAAGCCCTGAAGATGCAAGCATCTGCAGAACTACCATAGGCCCCGATATCTACAAATATAAACCTGTAGTTTGTGTCAGCCAAGGCCAACAAAACTACAGAGAAAAACTGCTTATAATTATAGAATCGGGACCCTGAGTTTGGTGGCTTCTTCACCCGTATGTGCTTCCCGTCAAGGGCACCAAGACAATTTGGAAACTGTGCCCTCTCCAGGAAGCCCTGGGCAATATCCAACCACTGCTGCGTAGATGGTAGCAGCAGCATAGCAGCTCTGAGCCGCAACCAAATAGTGTGACAGGTTGCAATCACTATTCCAGCAATCGTGGAGGTCCCCACATACGAAACTCAAAATGTAACAAACTAAAAGAATTGCCCGTCACAAGAAATCTGAAAAAGAAAACAAAAAGAAAAATTAGAATATACAAAAGAAGAAAAGGAAGCCGATACAATACAAACATGTTACAGATGGGGAAAATATACAAGATGTAACCACACAAAAAAAAAAAAAAGTTATCACATATTACATATTACACTTACCTCAACGTAATAATAAGGCGTTCCTCTGGAGAAACACAGCGACGCATGTTGGTGTCCTGGAAAGTGAGCCCATGACACATCTCAGCCAACAGATGGACAAAAGTGGCCACCCCTATGCGGCAGTAATTAAAAAACTTGCCAGGGTGATGCCGAAGGTCAGAATATAACAAAACAAATTGTCCCAGGCTAGGCCGCTGAGAAACTAGAGGATGCACCCACATTCGCTTGCTCCGCAGAGGTTCATCCTCCACCATTTCAGGCCGATAACCAAAGCAACGATAAATTAACCAATGCAAAAGAACATTATTGGTATTAGTTAAAGGGAAACCAGACATTCTGCAAATGAAACACCACCAAACTACTACTAAACTATCACTTCACCACAAAATGGAGATTGCCCTAACCAAACTGCATTCTGGGGCTATTTATATAGGTTAACCAAGGTGGCAGGTGTTTTGACTGAGGATGTTTGCGTTTTTTTACACGCGCGTTAAAAACGCAAGCATCCGCATGCAATCCGCGCGGAAAAAACGCAAAAACGGAACGCAATCGCACACAAAACTGAGACCAAAATCGTGCGTTTTCAATGGAACGCATCCGCAACGCATCCTGACCAAAAACGTAACGCCCATGTGAAAGAGGCCTTAAATGTACTTATATGACATGAAGAGGAAAGAGAAGAAAAAGATGTACAATACAAGGCACACATTTAAACCCTTCTACTCCTAGATATAGGGTTTAACAAAGTTTTTGCCTTGGCAGGGGACCTCTATGGTTCCATTGGGCAATGTTATTTAAAAGCAGTGTTGGACTGACAAAACTAATAATGAGACATTTGCTTGTTTTGTTTAATCCATCTGATGCGGGAGTTGCATGAAGTAAAAGACACAAGGACATTTTTAAACATGTTTCTTTTCATCAACAGTTTAAATTACTATAGACTGAGTTATTTTGGAGTGAGTTAAAACCCATAGACTGAGTTAATCCCGAACTGAATTTATATTAAAACTGAGTTATTCCTGCCAGAATATTTGGAACTATTCAAATTTGTTTTTAATTTTTCCCTAAATGAAGTCTGTATTCACTGTTTAGCAGAGCCAGGACTGACAACCTCAGCAGTGCCAAGGTGCTGTCCAAGTTGACAACACCAGATGTGGTATGACACAGCTTTCCGTGGCCTGCCTTCCACCAAAGAAAAGACTTTAACAACTGGTCTGCCATGCTGAATTAGGCCTCGCTGCTCGCATTGGTGTTTTCTGAGGGTGGGCCACAAAGTTAATTGTCTACCCAAGACTTCCTGCAGAACACCAACCAACCAGCAGGACTAATGACCTTACAACAACATGCTGAACAGCGGGAAGAGGACATCTCATTATCAGAGGTCCTCCTAAAGACAAGTTGTCACATTATGGAGGACCGGGCAGACCTCCCTGGGTCAGCAGCTAGGGGCTACAACCAGCAAGGCACAAGAAAGAACTGGCTCCAAGCCCCACAATGAGGGCACCTGATAAGCCATACCCAGGAACAGAATGTTAACCGCACCAAGAATCACAAGTAACAAGAACCAAAGAACAAACAATACAGGTGTCAGTTCACACCAGTCACAGAATGCTGCAGCCAGCATGCCTCAACCAACAACATATGCAGGATAAATAGAATCCATGGCACAGCATGCAGATCCAAGCAACCAGCATACACAGGAGTCAGCCTGCAATCAGTACACGAGAGAGCATGTAGCCAGAATGCATGGCCACAACTGTCACAATGGACCGCACTGTGACACAAGATTATGGAAGATGTTCTGAAACCTGCTTTTAGGATTGTGAGTACACCAACAATCCCCACATACAGCAAAGGAGTGGATTGTGCAAGATAAAGTGGAAAAAATGGACTTTTAGTCAGAGTGGCTGAAAACCAGCAAGTTCAGATCTATATTCTGGTATGAAATGCTATGCAGTCTGGTGTAAAGAGCACCAAGAAACTGAGAATTGACTTTGATTAATATTTGAAAGAAGATCCAGCAAGCAAAACAAACCTTTTCTGTATTGCCATCCAAAGTACTGAAAAACATACTGACATGAATTACACCAACCCCATCAAAGCATTTCATTCTTATTCATAGCAATACACAATAATTTTGGCTACAGATATACAGTATAACTCCCTTTGAACCAGATTCCAATTACTACTGAAAGGGAAGGTGGAGCAGTCCCCCACAAGTGGATACATTAACGCTTTCTAGCACTGATGAATTCATAAAAATTGACTTTACTTGTGAGTATTGGGAGAACCCTTTAATGGGAGTGGCTGATGCCACTGCCTTTATTGAAAAAAAGTCAAGATCAAGAAACGGCACAAGAGACTGAGTATTTAAAAAAACAGATGCAAAGATGATCCTTCCTAAAGAAACTCTTGTTAGTCCAACATATATTGTTGTTTTTTTTAGTAGCCCAGTGGTGCCAAGGGGGTTTTCTGTTAAACAATTAGGGTCAGTATTACTTAATTAATAGCGTTGACCTATTTATATAGAATAGGTATAAAGTGGTCCTTCCCCTTTGACTCCTTGTAAAGTAGTTGGTTAGTGGTACATTCCTGAAGAATGAAGTAACTGTGCATGTTTACTGACCTTTAGCCTGGGTTAGAAGGGTCAGGAGACTAGAAAACTTACAAATACAGTAAGTAAGAAAGAGCTTAACTCCATTGAAGACATCATCAGGGTAAGATATGTCTTGCTACCATCATTTCTCTTTGTATCATACGGGTATTGCCCGTATATATATATATATATATCTACTGTATATATATTATAGATGAGCGAATAATCCACAATTCGCTTCGCCGAATGTTTGTCAAATTTTTTAAAAGATTCGTAGCTCATACGAAGCTATTCAGTCGAAGCTGCGTACAAATCATTCGTTATTCTGTCGTGTTCTGCGAACATTCGCGCACTAATAACACACAGTTGTTAAAAGTAAGGTGAACACGTACGCATGAGCATACAACTTGCGTACGAATCCTCAGTGTACTATAGTCTAGCGATTGCGTAATACGCAGGCACGCACAACGCTAGGCCGCGGCGTTCACTCCTCAGAGGCAGAGCGAAGTTTTACAAATGGCATCCAGGCGTTCTTCAACATTTAGCTCTGGAGAGCTTAAATACATGATCCGGCTGATGGACCGGCAGGATTACGATGGCACACACCGACAGCAAACCAGCAGAAGAAGGAGATAGTGCAGCAGGTGACCCGAGGCTTGTGGCCAACTATTACGAATTCTACCAGTAGAAGCTGAGGCTACATGTCCTTTGGCACTACTGGCCTGTGCCACCTTCTCCTTTTTTTTGGAGCTTGAGTTCTGGCTGGAAGTGGAACCCTTTTGCTTTTCCGTGCCAAACATTTTCACTTGACTGTGGCTCTGCAGGTCTTTGTCTCTCTCCCTGTCTCTCTCCCTGCCTGATTAATATTACCGGCCCTGCACTGGCCCTGATATTTGTATTATTATGGATGCCCAGAACAACACCACAATTTCCAGAAAACAGTTCTCTTTCTTTCACAACTTCACAGTGCTTCTGTTCGTCTCAGCAGTCGCAGCACAACTGATGTCGCTGGCTTACCGAACCTATGGGCGAATCAGAGCAAGCCCTTCCCACTAGGTCAGGTGACCGCTTTTTGACGCCTATTTTCCGCACAAAAAAAAAACTTAGAGTAAAATTTTGTTAATTAATAGAGATGAGCGAGTAGTGTTCGATCGAGCTGGTATTCGATCGAATACTACGATATTCGGCGTACTCGATTTAATTCGAGTATAACGGCGATGGCGCACCTAGAATTCGTTTCCCCTCCCACCTTCCCTGGCGCTCTTTTTCCACCAATCACCATGCAGGGGGGGTATGACAGGCACGCTGAGCACGCTGGCAGCGCGAAAACGGCGTCTACATGCATTGGCTGGAAAAACCATGTGACCTCGAATATTAAAAACTCAGCTCTTCCTGCTCGTACGCATATGCTGCGTGAACTTAGTCAGGGACAGAGGCTGGAGAAGGGAGAGACAGATTTTAGCTGTTGGACAGGCAGGAGCGTGATTAAAAGCCCTTATCAGGGCTACTACAGTGGACTTCAGTGATAGCTTACTACAATATAGACTTTACAGAGAACGGCTGCTGTATTCAGGGATAGCTGCTGGAGTAGGGACAGAGAGAGGCATTAGTGGTGTATTAGGTGCTCTGCTACATACCAAACTATATTTGGCACTACTGCTGTGTACCTTGAAAAATACAATATATAGGCCTTATAACTGGCAACTGTACTGTGCGTTCTCTTGCAAAGTAATTTCTCATAACTGGTGTTCATACACACCGTCTGATCACTTAGTACACGGCTGTGTACCTTGAAAAATACAATATATAGGCCTTATAACTGGCAACTGTACTGTGCGTTCTCTTGCAAAGTAATTTCTCATAACTGTTGTTCATACACACCGTCTGATCACTTAGTACACGGCTGTGTACCTTGAAAATACAATATATAGGCCTTAACTGGCAACTGTACTGTGCGTTCTCTTGCAAAGTAATTTCTCATAACTGGTGTTCATACACACCGTCTGATCACTTAGTACACGGCTGTGTACCTTGAATAATACAATATATAAGGCCTTATAACTGGCAACTGTACTGTGCGTTCTCTTGCAAAGTAATTTCTCATAACTGTTGTTCATACACACCGTCTGATCACTTAGTACACGGCTGTGTACCTTGAAAAATACAATATATAGGCCTTATAACTGGCAACTGTACTGTGCGTTCTCTTGCAAAGTAATTTCTCATAACTGTTGTTCATACACACCGTCTGATCACTTAGTACACGGCTGTGTACCTTGAAAAATACAATATATAGGCCTTATAACTGGCAACTGTACTGTGCGTTCTCTTGCAAAGTAATTTCTCATAACTGTTGTTCATACACACCGTCTGATCACTTAGTACACGGCTGTGTACCTTGAAAAATACAATATATAGGCCTTAACTGGCAACTGTACTGTGCGTTCTCTTGCAAAGTAATTTCTCATAACTGTTGTTCATACACACCGTCTGATCACTTAGTACACGGCTGTGTACCTTGAAAAATACAATATATAGGCCTTATAACTGGCAACTGTACTGTGCGTTCTCTTGCAAAGTAATTTCTCATAACTGTTGTTCATACACACCGTCTGATCACTTAGTACACGGCTGTGTACCTTGAAAAATACAATATATAGGCCTTATAACTGGCAACTGTACTGTGCGTTCTCTTGCAAAGTAATTTCTCATAACTGTGTTCATACACACCGTCTGATCACTTAGTACACAGCTGTGTACCTTGAATAATACAATATATAGGCCTTATAACTGGCAACTGTACTGTGCGTTCTCTTGCAAAGTAATTTCTCATAACTGTTGTTCATACACACCGTCTGATCACTTAGTACACGGCTGTGTACCTTGAAAAATACAATATATAGGCCTTATAACTGGCAACTGTACTGTGCGTTCTCTTGCAAAGTAATTTCTCATAACTGTTGTTCATACACACCGTCTGATCACTTAGTACACGGCTGTGTACCTTGAAAAATACAATATATAGGCCTTATAACTGGCAACTGTACTGTGTGTTCTCTTGCAAAGTAATTTCTCATAACTGTTGTTCATACACACCGTCTGATCACTTAGTACACGGCTGTGTACCTTGAAAAATACAATATATAGGCCTTAACTGGCAACTGTACTGTGCGTTCTCTTGCAAAGTAATTTCTCATAACTGTTGTTCATACACACCGTCTGATCACTTAGTACACGGCTGTGTACCTTGAAAAATACAATATATAGGCCTTATAACTGGCAACTGTACTGTGTGTTCTCTTGCAAAGTAATTTCTCATAACTGTTGTTCATACACACCGTCTGATCACTTAGTACACGGCTGTGTACCTTGAAAAATACAATATATAGGCCTTAACTGGCAACTGTACTGTGCGTTCTCTTGCAAAGTAATTTCTCATAACTGGTGTTCATACACACCGTCTGATCACTTAGTACACGGCTGTGTACCTTGAATAATACAATATATAGGCCTTATAACTGGCAACTGTACTGTGCGTTCTCTTGCAAAGTAATTTCTCATAACTGTTGTTCATACACACCGTCTGATCACTTAGTACACGGCTGTGTACCTTGAAAAATACAATATATAGGCCTTAACTGGCAACTGTACTGTGCGTTCTCTTGCAAAGTAATTTCTCATAACTGGTGTTCATACACACCGTCTGATCACTTAGTACACGGCTGTGTACCTTGAATAATACAATATATAGGCCTTATAACTGGCAACTGTACTGTGCGTTCTCTTGCAAAGTAATTTCTCATAACTGGTGTTCATACACACCGTCTGATCACTTAGAACACGGCTGTGTACCTTGAAATATACAATATATACAATATATAGGCCTTTCAATTGGCAACTGTACTGTGCGTTCTCTTGCAAACTAATTTCACGGCTGTGAAGGCAAAATATTGTAAAAAAAAAAAAATGCGGCGGGGGGCTAGCGGAATAGGACGTGGACGAGGACGGGGGCGCGGAAATGCTGTTGGGGGCCTTGTTGAAGCCAGTGGGGATACAATGCGTGCTGGTGAGGGTCAGCCAGGATCCCGCTCATCCAGAATCCCTGCCTTTATGGGACAGTTAAGCAGGGGGCGGGTTACACCGCTGTTGAGGCCTGAGCAGGTTGAACAGGTGGTGCAATGGATAGCCGATAGCGCTTCCACACAGTTGTCCACCAGCCAGTCATCCACACAGTCTCACTCTGACCCTCCTTCCTCCACACCTGGCCAACAGAGTCATCCCACCCTTGACCCCTCCCAGGAGCTCTTTTCGGGTCCTTTTTCAGATGTGCCGGAAGAATCCCAGGAGCTAGGAGAGGAATTTGTTTGTAGTGATGCCCAAACCCTTGAGTTTTCGCCATCTCCTGCTGATGTGGACCCTGAACCAGCATCTGTTATCATGAGCGATGATGATGATGAGACGCAGTTGCCATCAAGGGAGGCTGTTGGAATGTCCAGTGGGCAGGAGGAGGAGCAGAGTGAGGAAGAGGAGGTGGTGGATGACGAAATGACCGACCCCACTTGGCCAGGGGTGATGTCCAGCGGGGAAAGCAGTGGAGAGGTGGTGGTCTGCGCAGCACCGAAAAAGGCAGCAAGAGGCAGAGGGATGTCCAGAGGCAGAGGGATGTCCACAGGCAGAGGGATGTCCACAGGCAGAGGGATGTCCAGAGGCAGAGGACAGTCCAGACAAAGTAGTGAGGCCACAGCCAGCACGGCCGAAGCTGTTCCCGGCAGCGGGCAGTCGCGCGAAGCTCCCCCATCGAGGCCTCGTACTTCTGTGGTGTGGAGATTTTTTAATGTTTGTGCGGATGACAAACTGAGCGCGGTTTGCACACTCTGCCACTCAAAACTGAGTAGGGGCTCTGAGAAGAGCAATCTGACCACCTCAGGCATGCGGCGTCACTTGGAAGTCAAGCACTGGGCTGAGTGGGAGAGAGCAAACGCAATACAAACTGCGCCCGGTCCTGCTGCCACTGCCTCTTCCCCTTTGTTGTGTGCTGCCACTGCGGTCCAGACCTCCAGCCAGGACACCTCCACATCTGCCTCTGCCTCGGCTACTTTGGGGCCTTCTCCTTCAGCCTCCCCTTCCCCCGCCTCTTCGCCTGCACCCTCACACTCCTCGTCCCAACAACTGTCCATCTCGCAGGCGTTCGACCGCAGGCGGAAGTACGCCTCGAGTCACCCCCAAGCCCAAGCCTTAAACTGCCACATCTCCAAACTGCTGGCCCTGGAGATGTTGCCGTTTAGGCTTGTGGAGACGCAGGCCTTCCGCGACCTGATGGCGGCTGCCGCACCTCGCTATTCCGTCCCCAGCCGCCACTACTTTTCCCGGAGTGCCGTCCCCGCCCTGCACCAGCACGTGTCGCGTAACATCAGGCGGGCCCTGAGGTACGCAGTCAGCGCAAAGGTCCACTTGACCACCGACTCGTGGACAAGCGCTTGCGGCCAGGGACGCTACATCTCTTTGACGGCACACTGGGTGAATGTAGTGGAAGCGGGGACGGGGTCGCAAACAGAGACGGCCTACCTACCACCCCCGCCCAAGATTGCCAGCATGGGTTCTGATAAACCCCCCTCCTCCTCCTCCTCCTCCTCCTCCTCCTGTGCCTTAACATCTCCCTCAGCCGCTAGCTGGAAGCGTTGCAGCACTGGCGCGGGGAGACGTCAGCAGGCGGTGCTAAAGCTCATCAGCTTGGGCGACAGGAAGCACAGCGCCCCAGAGGTGAGGGACGCCATATTGCAGCAGACGGAGATGTGGCTGTCGCCGCTGCAGCTAGGACCAGGCATGGTCGTGTGCGATAACGGCCGTAACCTGGTGGCGGCTCTGGAGCTTGCCGAACTCAATCACGTACCATGCCTGGCCCACGTTTTTAATCTGGTAGTCCAAAAATTTCTGAAGACTTACCCCAACCTGGCAGAGCTACTGGTGAAAGTGCGGCGCTTGTGCGCTCACTTTCGGAAGTCAACTGTAGCTGCTGCTAGCTTAAAAAAACTCCAGCAACGCCTCCATTTGCCTGAACATCGGCTGTTGTGCGACCTGCCCACTCGCTGGAATTCCACCTATTCCATGTTGGCCAGGGTGTGTGAGCAGCAGAGAGCATTGATGGAGTACCAGATTATGAATCCACGCGTGCCTCCAACTCAGCTCCCTCAGTTTGCCAACCACGAGTGGCCATGGATGGCAGACATATGCGATGTACTGCGTATCTTTGAGGAGTCCACCAAGAAGGTCAGCAGCGAGGACGCTATAGTGAGCGTAACCATCCCGCTCCTAGGCGTCCTTAAAGAATCGCTCATCGCAATAAGGGAGAACGCATTGCACGCAGAGGAGACGGGGGTAGGAGGAGACGCAACGGAGCTACACAGTCAGACCACACTTTTGTCTGCTTCACGGTGGCAGTTGCAGGAGGAGGAGGATGAGGAGGAGGACGACGTGGAGGTGGCTGTGGAAGAGGAGGAGGATGCTGGCGGCGAGGGTAGCAGTCAGGCTGTGTGCGTCCCATTGGTTCAGCGCGGATGGGGCGGAGAGGAGGCGGAAGAGGAAGAGGAGGAAATGGCAAGTGATCCTTCTGGTGGGGGCAGTGAGGTCATGCCTATTCAGAGTCTGGCACACATGGCTGACTTCATGCTGGGCTGCTTTTCCCGGGACACACGTGTTGTCCGGATAGTGGAGAACAAACTGTACTGGGTCTTCGCACTCCTGGACCCCCGGTATAAAGATAACGTCTCCTCTTTTATTCCGGTAGAGGAGAGGACGAATCGATTGCTGGAATACCAGAGGGAACTCGTGCAGAACATGATGGAGATTTTCCCACCCACCATCGCTGGCGGCAGAGAGGAGAGGGTCTCCCAGAGTCCCACAACATCCATCAGGCCCACAGCCACCAGGGGAACACTCTCCAAGGTGTGGGACACGTTCATGGCACCCCCTCGTGCAACTTCCATCACTGCGGGGCCCGCTATCAGCAGGAGGGACAAGTATCGGCGGATGTTGCGGGAGTACCTGGCAGACCGTACCCCTGTCCTCCCCGATCCCTCGGCGTCCTACACTTACTGGGTCTCCAAGTTGGACACGTGGCTGGAACTGTCCCTGTACGCCTTGGAGGTGCTTGCCTGCCCTGCCGCCAGCGTGCTATCAGAAAGGGTGTTCAGCGCAGCCGGGGGCATTATAACCGATAAGCGCAGCCGCCTGTCAACCGACAGTGCCGACAGGCTGACGCTAATCAAAATGAACAGCAAGTGGATTGACCCGGACTTTGCTTCTCCAACCGTGGAAAGCAGCCAAAAGTGAAGTGCCATCTGTATGAAGTGCCATTTCCTCCTCCACCTCCTCCTCCTCCTCCTCCTTAACCGCCGTAGAATTGCTCCGTAAATAAGAAAAATTTATATGTTTATGGCTCACCTCTTGGGCCTCCACAAAATGTTTAAGAGGTCTCACCTCTTGGGCCTCCTCATAATTTTTAACCGGTCTCACCTCTTGGGCCTCCACATAATTTTTAACCGGTCTCACCTCTTGGGCCTGCACAAAATGTTTAAGAGGTTTCAACCTCTTGGGCCCCCACAAAATGTTTAAGAGGTCTCACCTCTTGGCCTCCTCATAATTTTTAACAGGTCTCACCTCTTGGGCCTCCACATAATTTTTAACCGGTCTCACCTCTTGGACCTCCACAAACATGTTTAAGAGGGTGTCACCTCTTGGGCCTCCACATAAATTTTAACAGTTTCACCTCTTGGGCCTCCCACAAAATGTTTTAACAGGGTCTCACCCTTGGGCCTCCACAAATGTTTTAACAGGTCTCACCTCTTGGGCCTCCACAAAATGTTTAAGAGGTCTTGGGCTCCACATAATTTTTCAGGTCTCACCTCTTGGGCCTCCACAAAATGTTTAACAGGTCTCACCTCTTGGGCCTCCACAAAATGTTTTAACAGGTCTCACCTCTTGGGCCTCCACAAAATGTTTAACAGGTCTCACCTCTTGGGCCTCCACATAATTTTTAACACGGGCCTCTCACCTCTTTGGGCCTCCACAAAATGTTTAAGAGGTCTCACCTATTGGGCCTCCACATAATTTTTACGGGTCTCACCTCTTTGGGCCTCCACAAAATTTTAACAGGTCTCACCTCTTGGGCCTCCACAAAATGTTTAA
>ONZH01002223.1:0-34982 GCA_900303285.1 Rhinella marina
AACTCAGCCCCTGCTGACGGTGGCTATTTTGACTGCAACCCAGACAAATGTCGCACAGAGATTTTTGTGATCTAGCTGTATGAGTGAGAGCAAAAGACCTTGTTTAATTATGTGATATACAGAATGTGTCACCTGGACAGAAAATACGGATTGTAGTGAGTGGACAGCTGAACTGTGACACACAGAATGGTTCCACGTAGCTGTGTGAAATGGATTTGTATCACTGAGCTAAAACAACAAAAAAAACTATTTTTTTCATATATATTTTTTTTTATATTTTTTTTTTTAGTTTTTTTTTTTTTTTTTAACGTGATATGCAGAAACTATCAGAGACCTAACTCAGCCCCTGCTGACGGTGGCTATTTTGACTGCAACCCAGACAAATGTCGCACAGAGATTTTTGTGATCTAGGTGTATGAGTGAGAGCAAAAGACCTTGTTTAATTATGTGACGTACAGAATGTGTCACCTGGACAGAAAATACGGATTGTAGTGAGTGGACAGCTGAACTCTGACACACAGAATGGTTCCACGCAGCTGTGTGAAATGGATTTGTATCACTGAGCTAAAACAACAAAAAAAACTATTTCTTTTATATATTTTTTTTTAATATTTTTTTTTAGTTTTTTTTTTTTTAACGTGACGTGCAGAAACTATCAGAGATCTAACTCAGCCCTGCTGTCGGTGGCTATTTTGACTGCAACCCAGACAAATATCGCACAGAGATTTTTGTGATCTAGCTGTATGAGTGAGAGCAAAAGACCTTCATTAATTAAGTGACGTACTGAATGTGTCACCTGGACAGAAAATACGGATTGTAGTGAGTGGACAGCTGAACTGTGACACACAGAATGGTTCCACACTGCTGTATGAAATGGATTTGTATCACTGAGATATAACAATAAAAAAAGGGGTTATATATGGCGATAGCTGCACTACTAGTGCCAGCCAGCCAAGCCAGGAGACAAAAACAAAAATTCTTGTAGCCCTTAGAAGGGCTGTTGGGTTCTTTGTGGGCGATTCCTGCCTAACAAAGAACTAAATGCAGGCCCTAACACTCTCCCTGAAACGCAGCAGCTCTATCCCTAACGACATCCAGACAGCATCTGAGCCGAGCACCGCGGCCAGTCACTAGTATATTCCAGGGTCACCTGATCAGGCCAGCCAACCCCTGCTATCGACATGTAAGGGCCCCACGTGATGCTGGGTGTACCGCAGAGTCTCCTGGGTTGTGATTGTCTGAGCTTATAGGCACCAAAAATGCACAATGCGGAAGTTGCCATTTCCTCGAGCATGGCGAGATACTCGTCCGAGCAGCGAGCACTTACGAGTACCGTAATACTAGAACGAGCACCAAGCTCGGACGAGTATGCTCTCTCATCTCTAAACTTGATATATTTGGGCATGGAATTTTCCAGAATAGATTAGTAATTCATTTGTGTTTACGTCATTACCCATTACAATGTTTTGATTTGTTGTTTTAATGTATACTTGTATGCTTGTGATTGGATATATTAAAATTGATGGCTAAAAGGGGGGTGGCTAGATCCACCATGTACATCTAATAAAATTGGCTCTCTAGGCGTGGCTGCTTCAGAGAACCATCTGACCAGCAAAGATTGTTGTATGGGTATTCGATTCTTAGGCTGGCCGCATCCCCTGGCACCTGGGGACAACTTATTAACATAATTTGAATTCCACAGACAAGGAAGTGAAGTCTCCTAATTTGTGACTTGTCCTAAATTGCAGTGACAGTAATATATAGTAATTGTTGAGTTTCCTTCCCATTAAAGGGGTATTCCGGTTACTAATCCATCATCAATAATTACCTAATATAATGTAAATGTCACATATTTACCGTTCAGTAGTTATTAGAGATGAGCGAATCTATTCGCTGCTTCGTAGATTCAATACCAATCTTCACAATTTTCTACTCCGAAGCAAATCCGGATCTTTTCAGATTCGCTCCGTTCGAATCTTAAATGTTCTTAAACCTTTGTATGCAAACGCTACGTTCTTGTCTGATGAATTGTACGCTAATGCTACGTAGCAGTTAATTTATACGCTGATACGTACAAATTCAGTTAATTAACAAACTTTTACTGTATGTTCGTTATTTGTGCAGAAATGTTCGCGGTGAGAGAGACAAAAAGCCCGGAAGAAGCCGGTCACCTGACCTAGTGGGAAGGGCTTGCTCTGATTGGCCCATAGCCTCGGTAAGCCACAACTGGTGACAAGCCAGTTGTGCTGCGATTGCTGAGACGAGCAGAAGCTTGTGAAAGACAGAGAACTGTTTTCTGTAAATTCTGGTGTTGTTATGGGCATCCATAATACAGATATCAGGGCTAGTGCAGGGCCAGTGCAGGGTTAGCAATATTAATCAGGCAGGGAGAGAGACAGGGAGAGAGACAGGAAGAGAGGCAGGGAGAGAGATAAAGACCTGCAGGGCCACAGTCAAGTGAAAATGTTTGGCACGGAAAAGCAAAAGGGTTCCACTTCCAGCCAGACCTTGAGCTCCAAAAAAAAGAAGGAGAAGGTGGCACAGGCCAGCAGTGGCAAATGACATGTAGCCACAGCTTCTACTGGTAGAATTTGTAGTACGTAGTTGGCCACTGTTCCACCAGGCTAACCCACCAAGGTGCAAAATTGTTGTAGAGGAGAAAGTGGATGAGGTAGTGGAGTGGATGGCTCACTCATCTCAATCACAGCCGGATGACGTGCTTTCTTCTGCTGATACTGTATCATGTAGCCAGGATTCAGACTCAGAGCTTTCCTCCTGCTCCACCATTCTGCTCCAGCAAAGCCGTCATTCTCTGCCTCCTCTCTGCCTTCAGTGCCCCCTCCTAGTGGTGTGCCTTCTGCATTTTATCAAATAAAAGGCCTAGCATCCTGCGTGCCTGCGTATTACATAATCGCTAGACAATAGTACGCTAAGGATTTATACGCACTTTGTACACTAATGCGTATGTATTCAGTAAGGTAGTGTACCTTTAATAACGCTATGTTCGTTATTAGTGCGCGAATGTTCGCGAAACACGACCAGAATAACGAATGATTTGTACGCAGCTTCGACTGAATAGATTCGTTTTACGAACTAATCTTTTTAAAAATTCGACGAACATTTGGAGAAACAAATCTTTGAAGATTTGCTCATCTCTAGTACGTAGTTATAAAAGTAGTTCTCTTCCTCTGCTACTCACTGTGTTTCCTTATAAATTACCATGGCATCGACCTGTAATTCTGAGCTTTTGTTAGGTCAATCATGCTCAGTGTGTTGCTATCAATACTCTAGCTAAATGTTAGTGTGCTGCTGATTACTGAGTAGAGGGGGTGTGACAGCACTGTGATATCAGGCAGCCAATCAGTAATCATCAACACTCACAACAGGAAATCTAGGAATTGTGGCGATTGTAGTTTTGTGAGGGAAGATCAGGAGCCATGATACTGTCAGTGTGCTGCAGGCTCACACAGGAGCTAGACAAATAGATTGCAAGATAAAATGAAGCTCTGGTTATATGTATAGGTATGGGTTCTTGTTGGGTCACAGCTTGCAGCTTTAATGCAGTTTTTCAAAAATTAAGTTACTTTTCCGGAATACCTCTTTAATCATAGACATCATTTCTTGAACCAGCAGACAGACTGAATTTAGCATAAAATTCCATCAAACTATCTAAACCTGGAAAAATATTTGCATTTCATATATCCAATAGTCATTTGCATTGTTCCATTTCAGCTGCAAAGCATATTCTGTCTCAGAAATGTTTGCGCTGAACAGAAAAGTTTGTTCCGGACCTTAAGCATAAGCTGTTTATTACCTTCTATACAATTTACTTAGATTGATACCAATATGGCCACGATTTTGGATATCAGCATACTGGTCATAGATTTGATTTCTCTATTGATAACACTCCCTGGATACACGTTCATATTAGTTGTCAATATTCTGGACTGGATGAAGAACAAAAGGCTGGATATAAGTGATCAACTCATCTCTGGAATTAGTGTATTTATCCTTACTCACAAACTCCAAAATGTAATCCTTGGCCACCTTGTTTTCAAATATGGATATGATAAAGATCTGCTCTGGAATATGCATTTATATTTTTCTCTAATATTCTGCACTTTCCTGTTCTCCACATGGCTCGCCATTTACTTTTGCCTTAAGATTGTGAACATTAACCACAAAGTCTACATCTATATTCAGCGTAGGTTCCCCAAGATGTTCCCATGGATCCTCGTTCCATCTGTATTTTCTTCAGTTCTTATAAGTGCTCCTATTGTACTACCGATTTTACAAAAAAATATATTTCTAAATTCTACCCATGCTGCACAGAATCCAGGCTATCTAACTGTAAAATTTCTTCCTTATATTGTGTTTTCTTCTTTGTGTCTTCTACTGCTTTTCAGTTCGACTCTGAATATAATTTTATCTCTACAAAGACATATTAAACACATAAATAACACCATAGAATTTAGAGCTGACATAGTAAAATCTCATGTTACTGCAATGAAGACGGTTATCTCTTTACTTGCTTTCAATCTCTTCTATTTTGGTTTACTGATCTTTTTAACGGTAGGGCATGTACACCAAGTGGAGATTACATTTTTTCCCTGCTTTTATGCATTATGTCATATTCTTGGCATACCAATACTAATACAAGGAAGCAGCAAGTTACGGAAAAAGCTACATGCTATTTGGCTACATTTTTCTTTCTCAAACAAGACTTTGACCAGGTGTTCTGCTGTGTGATGAGTCAACTGAAATCACCTTCTAGGGTTTTAACACTAGTGTCCTCTTCCATTATGGCTCCTTAAAGGGGTATTCCAATCGGAAGATATTGACACTTGATCCTAAGAATAGATCAATAATCAATAATATCAAATCCTTTTTTTAGTGGGGGGTGGTAATAATTGTGTCATTGTTTCTTCTATTTCATGAGTTAACCCAGGACTCAGCTCATTATGCTTTTTAGGCCCCATTCACACGACCGTATATACGGGGGCCGCCCGGCGTGTGTTCCGCAGCGCTCGGCAACACACGCCGTGCGGCCCCATTGAAAATGCCTATACTTGTCCGTGCATACGGACAAGTATAGGACATGCTTCAAAAGAGCCGCAGCCCGGAGCTAGCTAGAGGTGAATGGGGCCGCATCTATTCCCGCATTTTTGCGGATAGATATGGCCCTATTCATACGGTCGTGTGAATGGGGCCTTAATGATACCTCTCAATAGATGTGTATGCCATACCAGCTTTCCTCAGGTACTTGAATGATAATCCATAAAATCTTAGGTTTAAATTTCCTAGATGAACACACTCCCTGCACTGTATAACATAAACTATACGACCGTATGAATGGGGCCTTAATGATACTTCTCAATAGATGTGTCTGCCATACCAGCTTTCCTCAGGTACCTGAATGATAATCCATACAATCTTAGGTTTACATGCCCTACAGATGCACATGCAATTAGTTTTCTAGATCTCAAATTAAGAGGCATTCCAGATGAGATCCTAAGAACAGAGATGTATAGAAAAGAAATGACTGGGAATTCATTACTGAGAGCTGATAGCCATCATCCTATGCATACGATCAAGGCTATTCCAGTGGGTGAAATGATAAGGGCACGCAGAAATTGTAGTACTGATGCATCTTTTCACAAAAATACAAGATCAAATACCAAAAATAAACATAAGAATAAAGTTGGTACAAATGAAAAATATAAGTAAATGCAACCAACTTTAGTTCTAACATATAGTCGATAATATGCACAAATAAAAAATGCTATTTTAAAATGCCTTCCCATTTTGTATGAAGACGACATCTTATATAAAATGTTGAAAAATGGGTGCAGGATAGTATCAAGACGTCCATGCACACTAGGCAATACTCTATCTCCCTCACTGTTTAAATATAAAATCAAAACTCTGAAATGTGGATTAGATATATAGGTTTCACGAGGTGTGGAAGTCATCCATGTAAAATGTGTAGATATGTTTCACCTATCCAGTGTTTTCATAATTCAGATCATAGTTTATCTTTTCCAATAAAATGTTACATAAATTGCAGTACTGCAGGTATAGTTTATGTTATACAGTGCAGGAAGTGTGTTCATCTAGGAAATTTAAAACAAGAATATTGGAACACATTAACTATATAGAAAATCCTACCTGCCTAGATACATCAAACGCGGCCAAACATTTTGTAACTGTGCACAATCGTAGTTTAAAGAGTGTTTGTGCTTTTGCAATAGAAAGGATTGCAGCCCCTCCCTAGAGATGGAGACATCAAAAAGTTAATTTTACAGAGGGAGGCATTTTGGATCTTCAGGTTAAATACCAGGTCTCGTGTGGGATTAAACATGAGGAAGGAGTCGATGTATTATTATTAATTAGAAAGAAAAAAGATTTTTTTTTTTCTCTTCCTCAGCGTCATGTTTTCTCTCCCTTATTCAGGTCGAATTTTGGGTTTTTCATGGAATTAAGGCCTCTTTCACACGACAGTATTTTTGTGGGCCCCGATTCATTTCTATGGGTCCGCAAAAAATACTGACAGCACACTGTGTGCTGTCTGCATTTGTATGTCCGTTCCGTAGCCCGCAAAAAAAATAGAACATGTCCTATTCTTGTCCGTTTTGCAGACAAGGATAGGCATTGTTACAATAAATCCGCAAAAAAATAGATGCCATACTGACGTCATACGTTTTTTTTGCGGATCCACAATTTGCGTACCACAAAACACAATGTTCATGTGAAACTAGCCTAAACATGAGGAAGGAGTTGATTTATTATTATTAAAAAGAGAAGGAGAAAAAATGTTTTTTTCCCTTTTCCAGCCTCATGCTTTCTCTCCCATATGGACTTTCATCATGATTAACACCATATGTTAGAACAGGGAAGTTACAGATATACAGTGCATTTCCCTGTTCATTTTAAATATATGTTTTTCAACTACATACCTTGTTTTATGTATATTTACTGCACTTTCATGTTTATTCTTTGATAATAGATTCATTCATTGATATTGTCTGATATTATTTAATGTGTTTTCTGAATTTAGTCTTTGCATGAAATGTAGTAGAACACAATAATATATATTTTTATGTGGTGGAATTATGTGTTGTTTGTGGCAAGTGAATAAGAACTCCTCAAAATAACACCTGAGAACATTTCCCACCCTGAGATTAGTTGGGGGTGAAGCATGTCTTTAAATAGTTCAGGAGAGGGGGACTCATTTAGTTACAACTAAGAACACACCTGTGTTCGAAACGCGTCTATGTTTGCTGAGGTGGAGGGTCATGTCCATAAGTGTATTCGCTGCAAAGGAAAAATAAAAAGCAACATAATTTTATTGGGAGTGCTGGAACTTTTCCGTCTTTTGTACACTTCTCAATATACCCTTAGAATATTTTGATATACATTTCCCTAAATACTGGTTCCTAAACTAAAACAGACCCCGACTTCCAAAAAACAGACCATAAACAGATCCCCTAAACTAATATTGCAAAAAAGCAGAGGGTGCGGCAGTTGCAGAGACAGCAGAGCCTCTAGGTGTAACAGCAATGCCCCATGTATAAAAAATATAATTTTACTCAACAACACAAGCACATATGAACATGGGACCAACACAGATGGCTTCAGTGGCCAATTACACATGCAACAGGTCAGCCACTTTCAAAGGTACAAATCTGCTGACAGATGCCCTTTAAATACAGGTCCAGAACCCCCATAAGTAAATTCAGAACCAAGACTTACTGACCCAGAGCAGGCCTAAATCAACTCAGATCATATCCTCTCTAAATACAGACCATAGACCAGAATCCCTAAACTAATGTAGACCTCTGATCAGACCCATAGACTTCTCTGCCTTCTACTCTTTGCCTTGAGGAATTGTACATGTCAAGTCACCATGTGTAGGTTCTTTTGTAGGACCTTGCAGACCACTGAACAAAGAAGCTGGTTCACGGTTTTTGTCAAGGTTTGCAAGCCATGTAATCCAAAATGTGCATCAATTTTTTTGTGGCAGGGATCATGCCACACAACATTTTTGCTTTTTACATTATACCCTGGGACACTGTGGGCCTCATGCCCCTGATGGCTGCCAAAACAGCCCATGATATAATCCGCCCTTGCTTACAGAACAAGAAAATGGACCTAAGCCAGGAAGAAATGTATTTAAATTGAAGTTAGGATGCGTGATAAAGGAGTATATATACTGCTTTTTTTTAATCTGTGAGAACAGCACTGGGATAGCTGTTGCTAAACAAGAAAGAGAAAATAAAGAAAAATAGACAAAAATGGAAGTAAAAAAAACAGCCAACAAACCAATCAATAACCTCCTAGTATGACTACTTCACAGATTCACATCTCTTCCAGTAAAGAAGCCTTGTTGACCCTATAAAACTTTTTCTTCTCCAGGGACAAATCTATAGGTATTTTAAGTGGAATAGCAATTTGCCATACTTTTATAAGTGGCCATTTAAGTTAAAGGGGTTGTCCGAGTTATTTTTTTGTTCTTTATATGTTTCTAACTTGTCAGGTATAACAACTTTCCCATATACTTTGTGTTTCCAAAGCTGCAGGTTTCTCAGAGTTGACTCAGGGTCACATGACCTGTGATGTCACCTTATCTCCCTGGTCTGTGATGTTTCGTTCACAAGCCTCAGAGTTCATATAACACTCTGTACACGAGACGTCACTGGCCACGCCCCCTTCCTTTGCCGGGCTCCTGCTATCTGCTCTCCCTGGTTTCCTTCAGATAAAACATTAACCCCTTCAGCCAGAACACACTGAGGGCTCAAGGCTTTAGAACAAACAGTAGCTGCAGCAGTGAGAGGAGACAAATGCTGGGCAAGGAGCTATAGAGGAATTGTATTGTACAAGAACAGGTAGGGAGAATTTCCTGTGTGTATCAGCATTGTCATTGTACAGCTGGGACTTGTAGTCCTACACATACAACATGCTGCTGAGTATTCCAGCAGGCAGACATGTCACTCAGCACTTGTATTCATTCCCTTTGCAGAGAGGGGGGGAGAAGGGGGAGGGGCTGAGATTGTTGTTATTGCATGTAAACAAAGACCAGAAGAGAACCAGGGAAATTAGGAAATATGGATTTTTTTTGCCTAAAACTTGCTTAACTTAGTTATATATTGCTGCCCATCAGATTTACAGTGCTATATATTTTTTTTCATAACTCGGACAACCCCTTTAAAGGGGTTGTCCCATGAAAAATATTGTACATTTTTCAAAGCACCACCTGGATCTGAATACTTTTCTAATTGCATGTAATTAAAAATGTACGTAGTTTAATCACTGAGTTATTATAAATGTTTCTGTATAGTGCTGCCTGCTCTTTTTCTTATTTCTCTGTTTTACACACGCAGAGGCAGTCGCTCATCTCTTGATTGTGAAGGACCTGCTGAAAGACCTGTGCTAAGTGTGATGACTTTGCCATGTCTGGGCTAAACTTCATGATGTCAAGAACAGAGTGACTGCCTCAGTGCGTGCAAGTGGATGAGGTGAGTAATTTTTTAATTAACCCCTAAAAGGCCATATTGCACTAGAGTACCCGTTTTTACTGGCCGTTACACAGGTACACTCCCGGCCAATAAAAACGGTCCCATTGATTTTGATTGGGTCTGTCTTGCCGTGAAAAAGGCCAAAAATAGGACATCCAATTGTTTGACGTCCGCTATTCACTGGCTGTTAAAAAAACAACCATGTGAATAGTCCCATAGACTCCAATGTTTCTGAAAATGTGTGCATGTAGCCTAAATGCAGGGGTGTAGCTATAGGGGGTGCAGAGGTAGCAGTCGCTACCTGAGGGGGCCTAAAGACCCTTGTGCCGCATAAGAACACACCAGTATTATAGAAAGTGCATGCAGGTCAAGTTACGCCTCTGGCTGGAAGGAAGGGGTTAGGTCAAGAATTTGGCATCGGGTGGGGGGTGCCGTTTCAAGTTTTGCCTCTGGCAGCACAAAGAGTATGTGCTTCCCTGCCCCTGGCCACAAAGCACTGAGGGAAAGCGGGCCCAAGCTGAACTCTAGCTCCAGGGCCCATAAGCCTTTAGCTACACCACTACCTAAATGTGTATATTAATATGGAAATTCAATGTGGCATAAAATTTGATAAAATATATATTGATAGATAACAATGTAGACGAGTACAATAATATGAGGGTCACAGCATACGAACCTTTGGGACTAATTGAATGATACAATATAGTCATGCACCTTTCAAATACTTTTTGGAATGGTTTGATAAATGCTAAAATAGACAATTAAATAAGTCAAAGTTTATAAGCCGTATGGATTGATAAATATGATAATGAACCTGAATACTAAAAACAAGTATATAGACCTTTGGGAATGATTTGATAAAGAATGGAATGGATAAATAAATCAGTAACTATATGGATATGTGTGATTGTCTGAGTTCATGTGACGGTAACTCCATTAAACAATACTGATAACAATGTGATTTACTTGGAATTCCACCTCACAACATGCTACAGCTTCTGATTTCATTACACACCAGAGCACCTCAGCAGGGAGCATGTGTTGTCACAGTTCAGGCAGTGGCGGCTCATCAGAGACGTCTGTGGCATAGTCAAGCTCTTGGAAGAGACCCCTAGATTTGTCAACTATGTCTTTCTCCTGATGCAAGAACAACAGCTTACAAATCTCACTGGCCATACAGTAATTGTTGAGGACCCACACTGGGAAAGTTCCATGGAGGAGGAAGTAGAGGATGAAGAGATAACACTGGCACTCCCGCCGATCAGCTGTTTGAAGAGAGAGCAGCGCTCATATGAGAGCTGCTTACTCTGCTCTGTTCACCTGCTCGCCATAGCATTTTCATTGATGAGCAGTAAACAGAGCAGACAAGGCAGCACTCGTACAAAAAAAAACAAAACATTACATTCAGCGCTACAGAACAGCGTAATACAGCGGCCCATAGGTACCTCGTATGCAGTGACGTCTCCTCTGATGTAGACATTTTCTTTTCTCTTCTTCTCCTGTCAAACCAGACCGTCATGTTGACTTCTTTCAGTCACGCCTCGTCTCTGCAGAGTTTAACAGATATGTTGCTTTCCTACTTTTTTATCATCCTCCCACCCTCTCAACACCCCCCCTGCCCCCCCCTACCACCCCATACTATACTGCACACTCTCCCTGAAAATACTGGTACCACACAGAAAAACAATACTCCCTACCTTTCAGATCAGATCCCCAGATGAGACCCCCCCCCATCTCCAATCCCCCATATAAGACCCCTATTAGAAATCCAGACCCCCATTAGACCTCATACCAGACCTCCAGACCCCCATTACACCTCCAAACTCCCATATATGACACCTATTAGACCTCCAAACCCCCAACCAGACCCTCATTAGACCTCCAGACCCCCAATCAGACCCCCATTAGACCTCCAGACCCCCATTAGACCTCTCTAGACCCCCAGTCAGACCCTTCAGACCCCCAGTCAGACCCTTCAGGCCCCTAATCTGACCCCCAATCAGACCCTTCAGACCCCCAATCAGGCCCCCCTTCAGAAAACCAATCAACCCCCCCTTCTGGCCCCTAATCAGACCCCCCTTCAGACTCTTCAGGCCTCTAATCAGACCCCCTTCAGGCCCCTAATCAGACCTCAGATCAGACTATAAAATAAATAAACAAACTTACCTCTCCTGCTCCGCCGCTCCTCTCCCAGTCCTGGCTGTCTTCTCTTCTCAGAGCCTGCGATGCTGTCATCTGACCTCCTGCAGCGTCTGTTCAGAGTGCGCTCTGTACGTCCTGACGCTGCAGGCAGTTAGGATACAGCAGTGCGGGCCCCGGGAAGAGTGAGCAGGAGGAGAGGTAAGTACTGTGCAGCGCTTCTCTCCCCCTCCTCCTGCAGACTAGTGAGCGCTTCCATTAGTAGTACTCCCTTTATAAGTATTATTCCCTTTATAAGATGCACTGCCTTCTGGGCCCCCCTGGCTTAGGGGCCTGGTCGCAACTGCGACCGCTGCGACCCCTATAGTTATGCCAGTGCTAGCAGCATAAGCAGCACAGCATGGAACATACAAGCCCGTAGAACGACTGTATATGGGTAATAGTAATAGTAGTAGTAGTAGCAGTAGTAGTTGTAGTGGAAGCAGTGGCAGATTCTTTTCGTTAATAGTGGTGGTGGTAAGGAATTAGCAGCGAGGAGAATTAGCAGCGGAGGCTGCAGCAGCAGCCAGATGGTCCATGTTGGCAGGCAGCAGCCGCCTTACGGAAGATGATGGTCGGCAGGTCACAGCAGTGGCATGATGGAGGCAGCATCATCAGCAGCCATAAAGAACATGATGGTTGGTTGGTCACAGCAGTGGCATGATAGAAACAGCAGCAGTAGCTGTACAAAACATGATGGTTGGCAGGCCGCAGCAGTGGCATGACCATGGTGGTGGCATGATGAAGGCAGGTAGCAGCAGTGGCGCAAGATGGGCATACCCAGTAAGGCCTGATCTATTCATCTGCCTCCATTGCCCCATTTTACCTTGATAGCGAGGGTCTAAAAGTATGGCTATCCAGTGATCATCAGACTGCTTGATATCAAAGATATGGCTGTCATCGCCTAAGCAAGCATACAGGTTGCCATTCTGGCCAGCAAGCTTGAGGAACCAGTTCTTTACAGCTCCACCCCCCACTGAGATGATTGGGTGTCCTGGACAGTGCCATCATCATCATCATCCTACTCTTGCTCCTCCACTTCCTCCATAGCACATTCCTTTTGTGTGTCCTCGACAGCCTTTGGGGCAGGCAGCAAGATGGGTAAGCTGTTCTTCTTCCGTCGTCGTCCCTGCTGCATGAGCGTTAGCATCTGTTCTAAGATAAATATGAGAGAGATGAAATTATTCATGCCACAGTTGTCCCTGCTGACAAGCTTTGTGGCTCCTTTGAAGGGCTTCAGCACCCAACAGGCATCTCGGAGCCTGACCTTGAAACATCCCATGCTCCCTGCTGTTAAGACTGTCTGGTGCATGACATAATTGTTCACTGCTTTCCAATGGTAGTACAGACTTTCAAGCATGTGCAATGTTAAATTCCAGCAAACTGGCATGTATCAGATAAAGAGGTATGGCGGCAGGCAGTTCTGATGCTGCGAGTCCAGGAGAGCGATCTTTGTCACATAAGAATGTCTGAAGCGATTAGACAGTCTCCTAGACATTGCCAGAGCCATGCGCACGTCAGTGTACTTATTTAGAAAGCGCTCCACCACTAGGTTGATGGCGTGCGCTATGCAGGGAACATGTGTTATTTTGACCAGATTCAGGGCGGCCAGGATGTTGCACTGCTTGTCACTGGCCACTTTGCCCAGTTGGATTTGGTAGGGTGACAGCCAGCGGGATGTTTGCTGCTCGATGTACT
The DNA here is from genome assembly GCA_900303285.1 of Rhinella marina. NCBI lineage: Eukaryota > Metazoa > Chordata > Amphibia > Anura > Bufonidae > Rhinella > Rhinella marina. Next base: position 13,392 of record ONZH01002223.1, read on the forward strand.
TTACTAACTGCTCACCAACGTGGCTAATCTCATGCAGATCGATCAGCTGCAACAGAGCGTGGCAATGCTTAACTTGACAAATGTGATAGGAAGGAGGGATAGTGCAAGCGACCCTGTGTCCTGTTGCTGTTGGTAACGGATCATGGAGGAGGAGGCTGCGGATAGTTACATGGTTTAGGAGCCAGAGCAACATAATCGTGGGAGGGGGGGGGTCAAAAGGACCTGACTTTGTTGCTGGCTTGCTGCCTCGCTGCTGCTGGAAAAAAAAGTGACCCAGTGGGCTGTGAAAGACATGTACTGTCCCTGCCCATAACAGCTGCTCCAGGTGTCCACTGTGGCATGAACCTTGCTGCACAGCGAGAATTACAGAGAGAGGGCCATGATGTCCACTACATGAGAGTAAAAGGCAGGCATGGCTTTTTGGGAGAAATAATGGCAACTAGATATCTTCCAGCGAGGCTGAGAGCATGCCATTAGCTCCCTAAAGGCAGCATACTCGACTAAATGGTGGTGGATCACCAACTGCACCACCAGCAACTTGGCCAGATTGGAATTAAGCTTGCACACAATCAGATTGCTTGGCGTTAATAGTTGTTTCCTGGCCACAAATTCCGTTGGAGTGCATAAAGAGGAAGATGAGCGGGAGAAGTGAAAAGGAATGATGGCGATGTGGAAGACATCAGGCTGGCTGTGGATGCGGTCTGGAGATGGAGGGTACTCCTATTATGGTAGCTGGCTGCCACCTTTGCTGCTTCATATGGTTTAATAGAGCTGTGGTGCTTATATTTGTGTTTGCCTGCCCATGTCTTATTTTTCTCTTGGCCAGCTTGCACAAGGCAATGCTTTTGTCTTCCAGCAGTATGGAGAGAAAATACCAGACCAGAAATACATACTTGCGCAGAGCTAGAAACAGCCGAGCTTGGCTTTGCTGTGGCACATTTTGGGCCAAACTCACCCACATCGTCAGCAGCATCACCAGATCCAGAAGCAAATGTAGCCCTGGCTGTTCTTTGGGAGGTACATTGCCTCTGCTCTTTATTACTTCCGTCATCACCCTCCTTCTCTGATGTTGCCTTTCCCTCAGCACCCCGATCCCAGGTCCTGTCCAGCACACAACTGTCATTACTTTAACTTCTATCAGGTTGTGGGATATCATGCTGGGTTTTTTGATTCCCCTCCTCTGATCTGCATTTGCTCTGACTGCCATTGTCACTGCCCCAACACCAATACCACAACTACATTTACCAGTACTACCGACACCAACATGGCTATACCTGGAGTCTGAAACATCCTCTTCCACCTCCACCTTCTCCTCAGGGCAGTGCAAACATTGACTGTTCTCACACAAGTCATCAACAGGAGACTGTCTAGACTATCTGCCGGAAGGCATAGTGGGGTTTTCTTGCCACTTCTTCGGAAAAAGGAAGGCACCCCACTAGGAAGGGGCAGTGAAGACTGAAACAACTCCACTGAAAGCCTTCTCTGGGGCTGCAAGGAGGAGGAGCAGTAGGAACGCTGTGACCTCTGGCTCCACGGCATGGTTTCAGACTCATAAGTCACCTCCAATTCATCCTGATGTGACTGAGAGGAGGAATGAGCCATCCAATACATAATCTCATCCTCTTTCTTTTCAACGATAATGTTGCACCTTTCTGAAGCTAGCAGGGACAATTGCAGACTACTACTACTACTTGGCCAGATAGCTGGTGCTGCTACTACCCATATTCTGGCTCTGGGTCTTTTGTTTGGAACCCTTCCGAACTACCCCCACCCCACTCCCCCAAAAAAATGATTGGAAACATGTGGTGACAGAAATAAACAGAACTGGATTTAAGCCTAAATGAGTTATGTTACCCTTTTATCCTGTGTTGCCCTACCCTGTGTATCGGTGTACTGATCACCTATGTGCTGGTTTAATTAAATTGAACACCCACCCAAAAAAAGTAAATTCTAACCATGTAGAAATACAATAAACAGAAATGGATAATGAGACCTGACACTTATTTTCATGTTAATACTCTTAGGTAAATTGTTGCCCTACCCTCTGTATTGGTGTACTGATCACATATATGCAAATTTGATTAAATTGAACACACCAAAAAAATTAAATTCCAGTGTGGAAATAAACAGAAACAGACAATTTTTAGGCCTGACACTTATTTTCAAGTTAACATGCACGCATGTATTATTGCCCTACCCTGTGTCTTGATGTACTGATCACCTATATGCTGGTTTAATTAAATTGAACAACCACCACAAAATGTAATTCCAACCCTGTGGTGATATAATAAATGGAAGTTGACAATTGAGGCCTAATCCTTAATATCACATTGGCACTCACAGGTATATTGTTGCCCTACCCTGTGAACTGGTGTAGTGATCACCTATATGCTGGTTTAATTAATTTCAACAACTCCCCCCCCCCTCCTAAAAAATTGGAACTGTGTATGGAGATAATAAACTGATTTAGCCCTAATATTTAATTCTCAATCACTGATTAATAAGGCTTTTCATGTGCCGATCCAGGCTGATGCAAATCAGCAAAAAAAGACGAACCCCCAGCACACCCAGTTTTAGCTCTGGCCATTTAGCAGCACACACTGTGTTCCCAGACCCCTCTACCTGCCTCCCTGCCATCATGTTCCATATGATGTGGCTACTGCTGCCACCATCATGCCACTGTCTGCCTACCTACCATCATATTCCATACTGTGTTTTGCTGCTGCCACCAGAGCTGCTGTTCTCTGCAACTAATCTTCATGCTGCCAATTTCTTGTAAATTTTTGTTTCATTTAAAGTAACATAAAATCAAATAAACAGAAATATGATAACAATTCAATTCAATCATCTGTTCAATATCACAGATACAGTTATAAAATTATATTCATTGTATTCAGTATCAAGGTTACTACAATATTTACTTAAAAGGTGTAAACCATAATGAAATATGGTGATATACTATAATGTTTCCATGTTAAACCACATTCTTGAATCAGCATGAAAGAATGTGTTTACAACATAGAATTGCAAAAATGAAAAATAAAATGTACATTTCAATATACATTTACATTCTTATTGAATCTTATAATGGATAAACCTAATTGTGGACTTAGAGTAAGTGACTAGGAATCTTGACTAATCGAAAAAACTATAGTGTGTGAAAGTTACTGACAAACCGCAAAGTACTCTCCTTAGGGCTCGTTCACATCACCGTTAGGGCTTCCGTTCAGTCTTTCCGTTATAACATCGTTATAACGGAAAGAAACGGAATCCCTAGGACGGACATCAAAACGGACACCTTTAAGAGGCATTCCGTTTTGATCCGTCATAATAGAAGCCTATGGCCCTGCATAACGGATCCGTCTGGATGCCGTTATGCTGGACGGAAAACAAAGTCCTGTCGACAGCCGCCACCATCTTGCTTGAAGATCTGGCACGAAATCTCACGCGGCCTGAAATGACATCATGCACATGCATTGAGACCCTGCGGAATTAGTGCAGATGATAGGAGTGGTAGTGGTCCTGATGTTGTGTCATGGTTTCCTACCTCAAGCTATTGCTCCCTGGGGTTTGGTGCAGGGAAAATATAAATTGAAGAATCAGGCCAGAACTAAATGTCTGTCTTCAGCTGTTATTCTTGCAGGAGAAGGATATCTAGTTCCTGAACTTTCCTCACAGGGGAAAAACAGTTCATGGGAGGGGGAGCTTTACATGTGCTTCCGCACTCATCCACTATCAGAATATGAATTCTCTGTCCTCTCCTTTCTCCATCTCTAGCTAGATGGAATTCCTCCTCCTGGCAGGAAGTAGGACCACCCCACTCCTTCCAAAGAGGGAGGGAACCATTCCTCCTCTGCTGGAATAAATGGCAATTATGTGAAACATACATACCACATATAAAACATTAACAATTGCAGATACCCCCAAATCTGGGGTAATAGACACACAACTTCTTGGCACACAGCTCCCATTTCCTCAGGAAAAGTGTCACTGTGTGTTGTTCCTACTGCTCCTGGCTTTGCAGTTTCCACCCCTGCAACCAGGCCGTACCGTATGTCACCCAGCCCTAAGATTTAGAGGGCAACCTGCCAAAATTAGGTAGCTGTGAATGCCTTAACCTGACAAAAGTTGTCTTCTCAGATCCTTGGTCTTTCTCTCCTTGGGTGCACAGAAGACACTTCTTGCATTGTAATATTGTGTGCTGGTGACAAACATCACTCCACTGGCTATAACTGAACTTTACTGAATACTGCAATTAAGCGCAAACAAGCAAAAGTATAAAAGTAATAACAATTATGTTTTCTGCAGGAAGGCTAACTTAAGTGAATAGTGGTGCCCAATGAATGTCCATGTTAGGAATTTATCAGATGTCACAGTCAATTACTAAAATAATGTAACTTTCACTGATTGCAGTTTGAGATCCAGGTAGAACAGTCCATTGATCCATACATCCACTCAACCCTGAGGCATCTCCTTCCATTTACTATCATGTTCCCTTCCCATTAGTGTTGAGCAAATCAAAGTTAACAAAGTGGACTTCAATACAAATTTCAGGAAACATTTGATTAGTCACGAGGCCAAAGTTTTGTGCACTTCATGGTAACAAAACAATCTTTACTGAAATGGAGTTAAAACTAAAAAAAATACATACTCATCCATTTGCTCATGGAGTGGCTGTCGCAGACATCTTGAAAATGTGCGATATATCAAATGCACTGACATGTGATGTCATCACGCTGGCTGGTTTCATCCTTCCAACAAAGTTGGCCCAGACGGTCTCTCTACGAGCAAATGAAGAGGTTAGTGTATTTTTCTTAGTTTTTTTCCACTTAAAGGCCTCAATGTGTGAGATGATGTGATCTGAGTTGAACATGGCATCTGAGAGGTTCAATGATGGTGGGCAGCAGATCACCATTTCCTGTCATTGCGCCCACCTCAAACAATAGAATGTGATTCGTGTAACTAATCAAATTTCTTTGTTAACTTTGGCAAAACAACCGAGTAGATTTTTTGATAACTTCACTCATCTCTATTTCTCATGTGCACCCTATCCTTTCTTTAGCTCTTGTTCCTGGTGTTTGAGAAGTCTTTTTCCTCATGTTTCTGACCTTGAAAACTATGAGGCATACATAAGTGTAGCGTTCCTAGAAGCCTACTCATGATGTCTTATAACTAGAGATGTTCGGACCGCTGGATGTCTGGATTCGAGGGGTTGAACTTGACCCGAACTTGACCCTGAACAACAAACCTCACTGAAGTCAAGGGGGACCCGAACTTTGGGCCACTAAAACGGCTCTAAAAAAGTCATAGAAAGGGCTAGAGGGCTGCAAAAGGCTCCAAAATGGGCATAAGAGAAGTTCAATTGCCCTTTTCCCCCAAACATATTTCAGTTTCAGAACAGCTGTCATTTCCCTCTGGCTATGCTGAAGGTGGTGGTGCAGGAACCGGAGGAAGAAGTGGAGTAGGAGGAGGAGACAACAGGAGGAATAGGGAAACATCCAGCAATCCTCTGTGGCAGTAGGACATGTGCCAAACCACTGTCCGCCTCAGGCCAAGCCACCACTACATTTACCCAGTGGACAGTTAGAGAGATATAACGTCCCTGCCCATACTTACTGATCCACATGTTGGTGGTTATGTGGGCCTTGCCACTTATGGCTTTGCGCAGCACACACCTGATTTTTTTCTGCCACTTTTTCACCCACTCCTCAACCTTGCCCTCCTGGCTGGTCTGCAGACTGCAGAAAGCCCCTGCAGTTGTGTTTTGTCTTCATTATAGACATTCTACGGTAGTTCTCCCACATCCTCATCCTCAAACATAAGTGGTTGGGCATCAGTGCATTCAATCTCTGTCACTTCTAGGGCAGGGCTAGGTAGACTGGCCATGAAAACCTCGCCAGCAGAGTCATCAAAAAGTGACTGCTGCATGACTTGGGGCTCAGAGTGCTTGGCTGATGTGCAAGGGTTTGAGGTGGAAGACGGATGCCTGTGGGTGCTTTTAGCAGTGGACCCAGTGGAAGACAATGTGAAGGAACTGAAGGCATTCTCAGCCATACAATCTACTACCGCCTCTACTTGTTCTGGCCTCACCATTGTTAGAGCGCTATTCGGGCCTACAAAATGTTGCAAAACATCCTGTGGCCTGCGTGCACCAGAGGAAGGTGTTTAATTTGGGTGTGTAGCTGACACAGATCGACGCCATCCTTTCCCTGGAGCAGGAGCTCCACCACCACCACCACAGATGAACAATTGTATATCTGTGTCACGGATGCAAAAGAGGTGTTTAGCACAAAAAAATAGATAGATCACACCGATCCAATTAACCGGGTGAATAACTATTATATACCCTGTGACGGTGACAAGTACAGTGTTTTTTCAACCAAAAAATAGGTAGGTCACACCAACCCAATTAAATGGCTGAAAAACGATTATATATCCCTGTGACGGCGGAAAGTACAGTGTTTTAAACAACAAAAATAGGTAGGTCACACCAACCCATTTAACTGGCTGAATAACTATTATATATCCCAGTGATGGTGGCAAATTTAGTGTTTTTTCAACCAAAAAAATAGGTAGGTCACACCGACCCAATTAACCAGCTGAGTAACTATTATATTTCCCTGTCCCTGGTGGAAAGGAGTAGGGTTGCACCGGAAAAAATTCCAACAGGTCACCCTCAGACTGAACAGCACGATTAAGTATGGTAATTCTGTCTCACTGGTGCAAAGGAGCTGTATTGCACCCAACAATAATGCCTACAGGTCACCAGCATATTTTTTAAAAATAATAAAAGAGTAACCCTCTCCCTGCCTGCAAGAGCATCCTGTCCCTACACTAGTCAAAGCAGAATGGCGGCGCACCATGTGATCTAGCATTTATCCATGCATGATCACATGGTGCGCCAGCCAATCACAGCCATGCCAAAACTAGGCATGACTGTGATGACTTCAAAGTGCCTACAGCTTAAATAAGCTTTATTTAAAGTGCGAACAACGAACCCAGACACAGACTTTGGTGCCAAAATCTGAGTTCGGGTTCAGTACACAGACACCAAAATGTCTGGTCCGGTCCTGAACGTGGCAATCCAAGTTCACTCATCACTACTTATAACTGCAATGTTAATGGTGTACTTTTTTATATTGTTTATTTTTATATTAATTTCCCATAAGAACTTTGGACGTGTTGTATGGTCTGGAGCTTGGGCCCTTTTTTTCTTTAGCTCTGCCTATTCTTATAAATAAAGAATTAAAAAAGTTACTCCGCCTGACTTTAATTACTGACTCTGACTAACTTCAAACTTATATCTGACTGTCACATCCCAGAATATTCTAATATGAACTCATGTTCTTTGCCACAATGATGGAGTTCAGCATTCAAATTCCAATCAAACTTTCCAAATATTTGCGTTTCACATATCTAATGGAAATATAATTTGCATCTTATAGTAGTATATTCTGTCTCAGAAATGTTTGTGCAGACCAGAAACATTTGCTCATCGAGCTGCTTGTTGCTTTCTCTACAATTTCTTAATATTGATGCCAATATGACAACAGTTTTGCTCAGTAGATTGGTCATAAATTTGATGTCTTTGATGATAACATTCCCTGGATACACGTTCATATTAGTTGTCAATATTCTGGACTGGATGAAGAACAAAAGGCTGGATATAAGTGATCAACTCATCTCTGGGATTGGTCTATTTATCCTTGTTCACAGGCTGCAATATACAATCTTCAGCTACATGGAATTCGTATATGACTATCATACACTTAGAAAATATGCGTACTCTTATAGCCTTATCTATTTTTCTCTAATACTCTGCACTTTGCTCTTCTCCACATGGATCGCCATTCATTTTTGCCTGAAGATTGTGAACATCAACCACAAAGTCTACATCTATATTCAACGTAGGTTCTCCAGGATGTTTCCATGGATCCTCCTTCCATCCATCTTTGCTTCAGTTTCTCTAAGTGCTCCTGTTGCCCTGAAATTAACAAAAGAACAAATTGTAAACTCTACACAGACTGCACAGAATCTAGGTCAGATATTCTTAGAATTTCTTCCTTATGTTGTGTTTTCTTTTTTGTGTTTTTTACTGTTTTTCAGTTCGGCTCTGAATATCATTTTATCTCTGCGAAGACATATTAAACACATAAGTGATAACACCATAGAATTAAGAACTGAGATAGTAAAAGCTCATGTCACCGCAGTGAGGACAGTTGTCTCCTTACTTATTTTTAATTTCTTCTATTTTGCTTTACTGCTCATTTTAACCGTAGCACATTTATATCAATTTAAGATACGATTTATCTCTTACCTTTATGCATTGTGTCATATTTTTGGCGTACCAATATTAATACAAGGAAGCAGCAAGCTACGGAAAAAGTTACATGCTGTTTGGCTCCGTTTTTCTTCCTTAGACAAGACTTAGACTAAAAGCTTTTCTGTATAATAAGTCAACTAAATACTTAAATTCACACATTTTCTGCATTGAAGGGGGTTTTTCCGAGATATAAATACTGATGACCTATCCTCTTGGCCGTTTGCTATTCACCTAGTGCTATTTCTCCCCATGCACCGAGCACTTTATGTTCTGCAATAAATGAAATGAAAGAAGATCACTGAGTTCTGTGGATCTTTCTGTTTTTTTGTTTTTTTCTTTGCTTATACCTCGTCACTTTTGTTCCACTGAGCACCGTCGAATCTGCTATGCCCATTGGTCCACCTGTGCCGGGATGACTGGTGATAGAGGGGAAGTTCTGACCGTGTATACTCCTATAAGTGGTTTCTTCTGGATAGGTGATTAGTATCTGATCAGTGGAGGTCTGACACCCGGGACCTCCCACCAAGGCCAAGTGACGATCCTTTCATCCGTCTCCTAGCCTAGATGCAGCTCAGCCCCATAGAAGTAAACGGGGCTGAGCGTGATATCAATTACAGCCGCTATACAATGTACAGGACTGTGCTTGGTAAACTGTGAGAAGGTAGTAGCACTCACAGGAGTACCAGTGCTTTCTCAAACAGCTGACCGCTTTGGGGGGGGGGTCCTGGGTGTCAGAACCCTATTGATCAGATACTCGTGGCCTATCCTGAGGACATCAGTATTTAAATCTGGGAAAACTCACCTTCTTTTTTTTTTAACACCTTGTCGTCTTCCAGTACAGTCCTTCAATGAGTCGGACATCTATCTCTCAGATGAGTAAGCCTTCATAGAACAGCTCCATAAATACAACGTATTCGTTTTGGAGGCACTTAAAGCAAAATGAAAGCTGGAAAATATATTAACTTCTCAATTGCGATGAAACTCATACAGTTAATTAAAAGAAACCTTCAGTAACTATAAGGAGAAAACAGTGTGTAGCTAAAATGCTATGTGTGATTAAAACAAAAACAAAAAAAAACACTTCTATTTAACCAGTTTAAAGGGATCCGAAAATCCATTTTCTTCATACAAAAGAAGCTTCACTACAGCCTGTTCAGGACTTTTCATGCAGTTTAGATATATTTTATGTCATAGCTTTGCATTTCATTGACTGATATTCCAGTGTGAGAAACAGAATCAACTCAAACTGTAAGATGCAGAGTGGGATTATTACTGTATTTTATATTTGTCATGTGAAAACTGATTAGATTGTTTTCTATACTATCTCACCAACGCTTCAGTAGCCTGTTAGTAACAGACATATTGTCACAGGGCAGTGCAAGCTGGCTGCATGCACTCTTGCGTACTGGCTGTGAGATGTTACCCCTGTATGCTGTTTGCTTGGGTGGTGTGTACTGGCTGCGGTCTTCTAGTGTGTAAACTGTGTCCTGTGACTTGTATGCGCTCTGTGTTCACGTGGAGTTAATGTTTCCCTGATCGGTGTGTCTGGATATCAGGTAGTCAAGTGTTATAATCACCCTGTTATTTAGACCTGTGAGCTGTGTGCCTGAATCAGTCTGTCTCCAGAAAACCTGTGTGTAGGGTGCATTCTACTGACCTGTGTGTTTGTGATTCGACCCTGTCTGGGAGTTTGCTCTATGTTACTTTGTCTTGTATTTTGTATGTTCTCTGACCACCATGCACCCAGTTCCACATAGGGTCCAAATATGTTACTATGTCTCCATGTTTCACATGTTTATCTGTGACCACCATGCATCCAGTTCCTCATGGGGCCCAGACATGTTACTATGTCTTCATGTTTTGTATGTTCATCTGTGACCACCATGCACCCAGTTTCACATGGTGTCCATGTGTTTATATGTTGTCTGCATGTACTGGTCTGCCTGTGTACGCTATACTCTCTGTATCCGTACCCACATGGGTCCTGGCTTTGTTTGGATGTCTCTGAGTCTGTCCTGTCTGTCAGTGAGCTCCATGCTCCTTGTATCCAGTTCTGCATGGGTTCCTGATGATGTGGCTTGGTTGTGTGTTTGTTCCTTGCAGGTCAACTGCCATATGACCAGGACCATTTAGCAGTTGCTCCGGTTATTCCCCTACAGTGAAGACGAGATCCCTGTATAGGGGTTAAAAGGTGGAAACCATGGAAACACCGGTATGACGCCCTTAAGCTCCTTGCAGACGAGTGTGTGTCACGCACCGAGTCTGCAACGCAGCTCCCGGCCTGACCTCCCAACACTGACGGGGTTCACATAGCATTATATTGATTTATGATGCTATATAACCCTTACAGTTCTGGAATGTATTAGATGACACTGACATAAAGCTGTTAGTGTTATCCAATACATTCCAGAATTGTAAGGGTTACATAGGATCATAAATCAGTATAATGCTATGTGACCCCCATCAGTGTTGGGAGTTCAGGCCAGGAGCTGCAATGCAGACTCAGTGCGTGACACATGCTTGTCTGCAAGGGGCCTTAGGGTATGGTCCTGAGTTCAACTGGTCACTTGGCCCAGTGGTTCTACATCTGCCACTGTTTCCTACTTGTTTGTCCAGGATTATTCCAGTTGTTTGGGTTTGGTCATTTGTTTAATAAAGGATTCCTTTTGGCCTACTGTACTCTGCATCTGATTTTTTTTTTTTTTTCTGTAAGCTTGCGATATGTTGAACCATGAGCATGACGGATATTAAATGAATAAAATACTTAGGTCTAATTTTGTCATTGTTTCTTCTTTTTCTTGGGTTAACCCTGCACTTAGCTCATTGTGCTTTCTAATGATGCATTTAAATCTACCCTTAGAGCATGTCTACACCTTTATACTGCTTAGTGGAATAGACACTTGTTGGGAAGGAAGTGTTCCTTCCTGACAATTGCTTGCTCATCAGTTGAGGTGACTGCTAAATTTACAAGTATAGTACCCCGGGGTGGGGCACTACCATTTTGTCACCTGGCTATCGGTTTCTATGTCTAGAAATGTATCACATCAGTATATTTATTGCAAGGTTAGTCAATTAGTTCCTTAATATTGTTATGCCACTGTTTTTACATGTGATGTGTCTGTTTTTCCAGCAGGTGGCATATGTTCTGACAGATTCCTTTAGAAAGAATAGAACTAACCATTTCATACTGCTCCCCTTTGGGCAGAAGTTGGTTTTCTGATTTCCCACCAAAGGAGGGGTTTTCAGAAAGTTAGGGGAGTCGAGTGAGAGAGTTTAAAGAGACCAGACAAGGCATGGTGAGGGAAGCATTTTCCTTTACTGCTGCTGGAGCTTTGAGAAAACAGCTTGTAAAGCTTCCCATTCCAGATATTAGGACTTTGTATCCAAGAGGGGGCAATTGGTCCAAGACAATCCCACTCTGTTTGAGCCAGTAACCAAAACTTAAAGGTAAAGATAGCATTACAGAATAAACAGTCCAGGCCATACTGCTGGAACCAAGAAAGAGAAATATCAAGTTTATTTCAAGTAAAGAAAAGTTAAACTTCACAAAGTCTGTACTTCATTTCGTCCCTCGATCCAACTTAATCTCCTCAATGAAGACTGACCCCCAAGAACGACAGCCTGAAGGTAGGAGCACCATGACACAGACATTAGGTCACGGTATACCACTCACTTCATACACACCATCTTGCTAGCCACACTGTAGCTGTTGAGGAACCCCACAGAGAAAGTCCCAGGGAAGAGGAATTGGAAAATGAGGAGCTGGAAGAGTAGGAGAAGCAGGAGGAGAAGATTTTGATTTTGCAGGAGATTAAGGCTGCTGATAATGAAAACAACACCAGCAAGAATGGAAAACCATATGCTTACTTGCTGACATAATGACAGGCTTATCCTTACCGTTAAGCAGTCTTATAAATACTGTATACTTTTTGACACTCTCTATCGAAGCAAAATGGGGAGTGTTTTCCGTTTGCCAAAAAGGAGGGCAAATTCCTTTACTACTAGGATACACCTTCGACACACCTTGCAGCACGCAGAAGTGCCTGCCAACATGCTTACCAGGAGGCCTCTCTCCTCCACACTGTCATTCACCTCCCACCAACTCTGCTACCACCAGCAAGAAAAGCTGCAGCAGCCAGTTCAATATTATTAACATAATTTTAGTTCTACCTGGACTCTGGCCTTTATATGGAGCATAATGTGTTCCCTGACCCTCTGCCTGCCATCATTTTCCATATCATGTGGCTGCTGCTGCCACCATCATGCCACTGACACTGTCTGCCAGATTACAATCATGTAGCATACTGTATGGCTGCTGCTGCCATCATATTCCTTACCATGTATGCTGCTGTCACCACCATAGCTGCTACTCCCTGCAAAAATGTGATCCGCAATATCATGGATGCCACCTTCGTGTGTTCCACAATTTCTGGAACACACGACTGGTGCCCCGTTCAAAATGCCTATTCTTCTCCGCTGTTGCGCACAACAAGAATAGGACATGTTCTATCATTTCTTGCTGAGCCGCGGCTCCGTGCGCTGGCCATAGAAGTGAATGGGACCACATTTATTCAGCAATATTGTGGAATAGATGTGGACCACATCCAGACTGTACTGCTGCGCTTCCAAACAAAAGGTATACTTTTTCCAGGCTTGTTCAACTTTAGTAAAAGCCACTGTTTCTTCTGACAACACTTGTGTGATTAAATATGGGTATGCAATCTACCCCCATTAAGGTATAATTTTAGAAGCTTGTGCATAACAAACCACTGTTTCTTATGACAATGACCTATGCGTGTTTTGTACGCTTGGTCACAACAAGCCACTGTTTTTTTCTTCAAATAATAGTGTGTGTGCTTAACCCCTTCAACCCCGGGCCTGTTTTCACCTTCCTGCCCAGGCCATTTTTTGCAAGTCTGACATGTGTCACTTTATGTGGTAATAACTTTGGAACACTTTTACTTATCCAAGCCATTCTGAGATTGTTTTCTTGTCACATATTGTGCTTCACGACAGTAGTAAATTTGTGGCAAAATATTTCATTTTTATTTATAAAAAAAAATTTTTCTTGCAACACAGCAAGGGTTGACAGCAAACTAAACCTCAATATACAGTACAGACCAAAAGTTTGGACACACCTTCTCATTCAAAGAGTTTTCTGTATTTTCTATGAAAATTGTAGATTCACACTGAAGGCATCAAAACTATGAATTAACACATGTGGAATTATATACTTAACAAAAAAGTGTGAAACAACTGAAAATATGTCTTATATTCTAGGTTCCTCAAAGTAGCCACCTTTTGCTTTGATTACTTCTTTGCACACTCTTGGCATTCTCTTGATGAGCTTCAAGAGGTAGTCACCTGAAATAGTTTTCACTTCACAGGTGTGCCCTGTCAGGTTTAATAAGTGGGATTTCTTGCCTTATAAATGGGGTGGGGACCATGAGTTGTGTTGGGCAGGTGGATACACAGCTGATAGTCCTACTGAATAGACTGTTAGAATTTGTATTATGGCAAGAAAAAAGCAGCTAAGTAAAGAAAAACGAGTGGCCATCATTACTTTAAGAAATGAAGGTCAGTCAGTCCGAAAAATTGGGAACACTTTGAAAGTGTCCCCAAGTGCAGTCGCAAAAACCATCAAGCGCTACAAAGAAACTGGCTGACATGAGGACCGCCCCAGGAAAGGAAGACCAAGAGTCACCTCTGCTGCGGAGGATAAGTTCATCCGAGTCACCAGCCTCAGAAATCTCAGGTTAACAGCAGCTCAGATTAGAGACCAGGTCAATGCCACACAGAGTTCTAGCAGCAGACACATTTCTACAACAACTGTTAAGAGGAGACTGTGTGCAGCAGGCCTTCATGGTAAAATAGCTGCTAGGAAACCACTGCTAAGGGCAGGCAACAAGCAGAAGAGACTTGTTTGGGCTAAAGAACACAAGGAATGGACATTAGACCAGTGGAAATCTGTGCTTTGGTCTGATGAGTCCAAATTTGAGATCTTTGGTTCCAACCACTGTGTGTTTGTGCGACGCAGAAAAGGTGAACGGATGGACTCTACATGCCTGGTTCCCACCGTGAAGCATGGAGGAGGAGGTGTGATGATGTGGGGGTTCTTTGCTGGTGACACTGTTGGGGATTTATTCAAAATTGAAGGCATACTGAACCAGCATGGCTACCAAAGCATCTTGCAGCGGCATGCTATTCCATCCGGTTTGCGTTTAGTTGGACTATCATTTATTTATCAACAGGACAATGACCCCAAACACACCACCAGGCTGTGTAAGGGCTATTTGACCAAGAAGGAGAGTGATGGGGTGCTATGCCAGATGACCTGGCCTCCACAGTCACCAGACCTGAACCCAATCGAGATGGTTTGGGGTGAGCTGGACCGCAGAGTGAAGGCAAAAGGGCCAACAAGTGCTAAGCATCTCTGGGAACCCCTTCAAATACCATTTCAGGTGACTACCTCTTGAAGCTCATCAAGAGAATGCCAAGAGTGTACAAAGCAGTAATCAAAGCAAAAGGTGGCTACTTTGAAGAACCTAGAATATAAGACATATTTTTAGTTGTTTCACACTTTTTTGTTAAGTATATAATTCCACATGTGTTAATTCATAGTTTTGATGCCTTCAGTGTGAATCTACAATTTTCATAGTCATGAAAATATAGAAAACTCTTTGAATGAGAAGGTGTGTCCAAACTTTTGGTCTGTACTGAACATTGCTCTGATTCTGCAATTTACATAAATACCCCATATGTGGTGGTAAACGTCTCTATGGGTTTGTGGCAGTGGTCAGAAGGAAAGGAGCGCCATACGAATTTTGGAGGCAGATTTTGCTAGAATGGTTTTTAGGGACCATTTTGTAATTGAGAGACCCTGATGTACCTCTGCAGTGGAAACCCTCAAAAAGTAACCCCATTTTGGAAACTACACCCTTCAAAGAATATATTAAGGGGGCTACTGGCCACTTTGACCCCCTAAGCGTTTTACCGAATTTGGAAACACTTGGCTGTGAAAATGAAAAGTTTAATTTCTTCCAATAAAATAATGCTTTAGCCCCAAATTTTTCATTTTCACAAGGGGTAACAGGAGAAAAGCACCCCATAATTTGTTCCCCATTTTCTCCTGAATAAGGCAACATCTC
The DNA here is from genome assembly GCA_900303285.1 of Rhinella marina. Taxonomy (NCBI): domain Eukaryota; kingdom Metazoa; phylum Chordata; class Amphibia; order Anura; family Bufonidae; genus Rhinella; species Rhinella marina. The sequence goes on from ONZH01002223.1 coordinate 28,863, forward strand.
ATATGTGGTGGTAAACTGCTGTGGGGGCACATGGCAGGACTCAGAACAGAAGGAGCGCCATATGGATTTTGCAGCACAGATTTTGATGGATTGATTTGCGGGAGCCATTGATTTTTATTTTTTTGAGTTATTGTCTTATGTGGGGGCTCATTTTTTGCAGGAAAAGATGACGGTTTGATTGGTACCTTTTTAAGTTAAATACGCCTTTTTGATCGCCTGCTATTACACTTTTTGTGAGGCAAGAGGGGAAAAAATGGCTGTTTTTGGATCTCACAGGATCGCAGGGATAGCAGCCACGATGCCTAAGGAAGGCGTTGGGCTGCCATCTAAGCCATCGCGTCCCCGTCACAGCAGCGCGGGGACCCGATGGACTCTCCATACATACGCCCGCATCGCATGTGTCACGGCCAATGCTGACCGCGGCACATCTAGGGCTAATATGCTCGTATCAGTGTTTTCACCGATGCGGGCGTACGCAGCAGGGGTCCGGGTACTGGGAACAGCCAGCCCCCCGCAGCTGATCGGGCGGGCACAGCTCCTGCACCCGCCCGATCAGCGCGCCGTAGTACTACGGCGTTGGGCGGCAAGTCCCTTCCCGCAGCGCCGTACATGTACGGGGCTGGTCGGAAGGGGTTAAACACCATCCGCCCCCAAAAGGAACAATTTTTGGATGCTTCCTAATATGAAAAAGCAAAACACATGCCACAGAACACTTTGCTTTTAAACATGCTGTTTGTTAACACAGTCAACTAGACATTTACCCATAGCTATGTCTGTCAGTGTCACTATTTGCAGAAAGAACAAAGAACAGAAATGTGTACAAAAATAAAAATGAAATAATGAAAAGATAAAATATCTGAGTCCTAGGAGACCTCCAGACTGTCATATACCAGTTTTAGGCCAATTGGAGCATATCTGATTTCTATAGAATCATTTCAGACGCAAAACAATATTTTTTGGACAGGAAACAAAGTTTAAGTCATCTATAATATATAATATTAAACAGTTCAAATAGAAAGTTAGTTTTTAATACAACTGAGATACTAAATATGCCATAAAAGCTTGTTATGTGGAAACTAATAGGAAGGTTAGAAGTAATTAATATCATGATATAATGCTACAGAATTGATATCTAATATGCATTGCAAACTAATAAAATATGAAAACAGTTACCGATTAGAGATGAGCGAGTAGTGTTCGATCGAGCTGGTATTCGATCGAATACTACGATATTCGGCGTGCTCGATTTCTTTCGAGTATAACGGCGATGGCGCACTTAGAATTCGTTTCCCCTCCCACCTTCCCTGGCGCTCTTTTTCCACCAATCGCCATGCAGGGGGGGTATGACAGGCACGCTGGCAGCGCGAAAACGGCGTCTACATGCATTGGCTGGAAAAACCATGTGACCTCGAATATTAAAAACTCAGCTCTTCCTGCTCGTACGCATATGCTGCGTGAACTTAGTCAGGGACAGAGGCTGGAGAAGGGAGAGACAGGTTTTAGCTGTTGGACAGGCAGGAGCGTAATTAAAAGCCCTTATCAGGGCTACTATAGTGCAGTACAGTGATAGCTTTACTACAAGATACACTTTACAGAGAACGGCTGCCGTATTCAGGGATAGCTGCTGGAGTAGGGACAGAGAGAGGCATTAGTGGTGTATTAGGTGCTCTGCTACATACCAAACTATATTTGGCACTACTGCTGTGTACCTTGAAATATAAAATACATAGGCCTTTCAATTGGCAACTGTACTGTGCGTTCTCTTGCAAAGTAATTTCTCAAACCTGGTGTTCATACACACCGTCTGATCACTTAGTACACGGCTGTGTACCTTGAAATATACAATATATAGGCATTATAATTGGCAACTGTACTGTGCGTTCTCTTGCAAAGTAATATCTCAAACCTGGTGTTCATACACACCGTCTGATCACTTAGTACACGGCTGTGTACCTTGAAATATACAATATATAGGCCTTATAATTGGCAACTGTACTGTGCGTTCTCTTGCAAAGTAATTTCTCATACCTGGTGTTCATACACACCGTCTGATCACTTAGTACACGGCTGTGTACCTTGAAATATACAATATATAGGCCTTTCAATTGGCAACTGTACTGTGCGTTCTCTTGCAAAGTAATTTCTCATACCTGGTGTTCATACACACCGTCTGATCACTTAGTACACGGCTGTGTACCTTGAAATATACAATATATAGGCCTTATAATTGGCAACTGTACTGTGCGTTCTCTTGCAAAGTAATTTCTCAAACCTGGTGTTCATACACACCGTCTGATCACTTAGTACACGGCTGTGTAACTTGAAATATACAATATATAGGCCTTTCAATTGGCAACTGTACTGTGCGTTCTCTTGCAAAGTAATTTCTCAAACCTGGTGTTCATACACACCGTCTGATCACTTAGTACACGGCTGTGTACCTTGAAATATACAATATATAGGCATTATAATTGGCAACTGTACTGTGCGTTCTCTTGCAAAGTAATTTCTCAACCTGGTGTTCATACACACCGTCTGATCACTTAGTACACGGCTGTGTACCTTGAAATATACAATATATAGGCCTTATAATTGGCAACTGTACTGTGCGTTCTCTTGCAAAGTAATTTCTCAAACCTGGTGTTCATACACACCGTCTGATCACTTAGTACACGGCTGTGTACCTTGAAATATACAATATATAGGCCTTATAATTGGCAACTGTACTGTGCGTTCTCTTGCAAAGTAATTTCTCATACCTGGGGTTCATACACACCGTCTGATCACTTAGTACACGGCTGTGTACCTTGAAATATACAATATATAGGCATTATAATTGGCAACTGTACTGTGCGTTCTCTTGCAAAGTAATTTCTCAAACCTGGTGTTCATACACACCGTCTGATCACTTAGTACACGGCTGTGTACCTTGAAATATACAATATATAGGCCTTTCAATTGGCAACTATACTGTGCGTTCTCTTGAAAAATAATTTCTCAAACCTGGTGTTCATACACACCGTCTGATCACTTAGTACACGGCTGTGTACCTTGAAATATACAATATATAGGCCTTATAATTGGCAACTGTACTGTGCGTTCTCTTGCAAAGTAATTTCTCAAACCTGGTGTTCATACACACCGTCTGATCACTTAGTACACGGCTGTGTACCTTGAAATATACAATATATAGGCATTATAATTGGCAACTGTACTGTGCGTTCTCTTGCAAAGTAATTTCTCAAACCTGGTGTTCATACACACCGTCTGATCACTTAGTACACGGCTGTGTACCTTGAAATATACAATATATAGGCCTTTCAATTGGCAACTGTACTGTGCGTTCTCTTGAAAAATAATTTCTCAAACCTGGTGTTCATACACACCGTCTGCTCACTTAGTACACGGCTGTGTACCTTGAAATATACAATATATAGGCCTTATAATTGGCAACTGTACTGTGCGTTCTCTTGCAAAGTAATTTCTCATACCTGGTGTTCATACACACCGTCTGATCACTTAGTACACGGCTGTGTACCTTGAAATATACAATATATAGGCCTTTCAATTGGCAACTGTACTGTGCGTTCTCTTGAAAAATAATTTCTCAAACCTGGTGTTCATACACACCGTCTGCTCACTTAGTACACGGCTGTGTACCTTGAAATATACAATATATAGGCCTTATAATTGGCAACTGTACTGTGCGTTCTCTTGCAAAGTAATTTCTCATACCTGGTGTTCATACACACCGTCTGATCATTAGTACACGGCTGTGTACCTTGAAATATACAATATATAGGCCTTTCAATTGGCAACTGTACTGTGCGTTCTCTTGCAAAGTAATTTCTCAAACCTGGTGTTCATACACACCGTCTGATCACTTAGTACACGGCTGTGTACCTTGAAATATACAATACATAGGCCTTTCAATTGGCAACTGTACTGTGCGTTCTCTTGAAAAATAATTTCTCAAACCTGGTGTTCATACACACCGTCTGCTCACTTAGTACACGGCTGTGTACCTTGAAAATATACAATATATAGGCCTTATAATTGGCAACTGTACTGTGCGTTCTCTTGCAAAGTAATTTCTCATACCTGGTGTTCATACACACCGTCTGATCACTTAGTACATGGCTGTGTACCTTGAAATATACAATATATAGGCCTTTCAATTGGCAACTGTACTGTGCGTTCTCTTGCAAAGTAATTTCTCAAACCTGGTGTTCATACACACCATCTGATCACTTAGTACACGGCTGTGTACCTTGAAATATACAATATATAGGCCTTATAATTGGCAACTGTACTGTGCGTTCTCTTGCAAAGTAATTTCTCAAACCTGGTGTTCATACACACCGTCTGATCACTTAGTACACGGCTGTGTACCTTGAAATATACAATATATAGGCCTTATAATTGGCAACTGTACTGTGCGTTCTCTTGCAAAGTAATTTCTCAAACCTGGGGTTCATACACACCGTCTGATCACTTAGTACACGGCTGTGTACCTTGAAATATACAATATATAGGCATTATAATTGGCAACTGTACTGTGCGTTCTCTTGCAAAGTAATTTCTCAACCTGGTGTTCATACACACCGTCTGATCACTTAGTACACGGCTGTGTACCTTGAAAATATACAATATATAGGCCTTTCAATTGGCAACTATACTGTGCGTTCTCTTGAAAAATAATTTCTCAAACCTGGTGTTCATACACACCGTCTGATCACTTAGTACATCGGCTGTGTACCTTGAAATATACAATATATAGGCCTTATAATTGGCAACTGTACTGTGCGTTCTCTTGCAAAGTAATTTCTCAAACCTGGTGTTCATACACACCGTCTGATCACTTAGTACAACGGCTGTGTACCTTGAAATATACAATATATAGGCCTTTCAATTGGCAACTGTACTGTGCGTTCTCTTGAAAAATAATTTCTCAAACCTGGTGTTCATACACACCGTCTGCTCACTTAGTACACGGCTGTGTACCTTGAAATATACAATATATAGGCCTTATAATTGGCAACTGTACTGTGCGTTCTCTTGCAAAGTAATTTCTCATACCTGGTGTTCATACACACCGTCTGATCACTTAGTACACGGCTGTGTACCTTGAAATATACAATATATAGGCTTTCAATTGGCAACTGTACTGTGCGTTCTCTTGAAAAATAATTTCTCAAACCTGGTGTTCATACACACCGTCTGCTCACTTAGTACACGGCTGTGTACCTTGAAATATACAATATATAGGCCTTATAATTGGCAACTGTACTGTGCGTTCTCTTGCAAAGTAATTTCTCATACCTGGTGTTCATACACACCGTCTGATCACTTAGTACACGGCTGTGTACCTTGAAATATACAATATATAGGCCTTTCAATTGGCAACTGTACTGTGCGTTCTCTTGCAAAGTAATTTCTCAAACCTGGTGTTCATACACACCGTCTGACTCACTTAGTACACGGCTGTGTACCTTGAAATATACAATATATAGGCCTTATAATTGGCAACTGTACTGTGCGTTCTCTTGCAAAATAATTTCTCATACCTGGTGTTCAATACACACCGTCTGATCACTTAGTACACGGCTGTGTACCTTGAAATATACAATATATAGGCCTTATAATTGGCAACTGTACTGTGCGTTCTCTTGCAAAGTAATTTCTCATACCTGGTGTTCAATACACACCGTCTGATCACTTAGTACACGGCTGTGTACCTTGAAATATACAATATATAGGCCTTATAATTGGCAACTGTACTGTGCGTTCTCTTGCAAAGTAATTTCTCAAACCTGGTGTTCAATACACACCGTCTGATCACTTAGTACACGGCTGTGTACCTTGAAATATACAATATATAGGCCTTATAATTGGCAACTGTACTGTGCGTTCTCTTGCAAAGTAATTTCTCATAACCTGGTGTTCAATACACACCGTCTGATCACTTAGTACACGGCTGTGTACCTTGAAATATACAAAATAATAGGCCTTATAATTGGCAACTGTACTGTGCGTTCTCTTGCAAAGTAATTTCTCATACCTGGTGTTCAATACACACCGTCTGATCACTTAGTACACGGCTGTGTACCTTGAAATATA
>ONZH01002224.1:0-38641 GCA_900303285.1 Rhinella marina
CTGGCCAGATCAGATGACCTGGGAATATAAGAATCTGGTCCCGCGCTGCTCGCCTCAGACGCCGCCTGGATGAGATTAGGGATAGAGCTGCTGTCTGTCAGGGAGCGTGTTAGGACCTCAATATAGATTTTAGTTAGGCAGGTATCATCCTCAAAGAACCCAACAGCCCTTCTAAGGGCAACAAGCACCTTTTTTTTGTCTCCTCCTGGCTGCTGGCTGGGACTTGTAGTGCAGCTACCGCCATCTTGGCTGCACACTGTGCACAGCGACTAGTGGCAGATAGCGGACAGCACGTGGTCCACACAGACCCCAAAGAAATTGCCCAAAGTCCTCTCAGTACTCATTTTTGCTGCTGCTGTACCTTGGCTTGCTGGGATCTGTAGTGCAGTCTAGGGAATAGTTTTTTTCTCTCAGTTATATATACTACAGTGCATTGTACAATGCTGTAGTGTGCTGTACAGTAGCCGCAGTCTAAAGAGTATGTTTTTTCTCTCAGTTATATATACTACAGTGCAGTGAACAATTCTGTAGTGTGCTGTACAGTACCCGCATTCTCAACAGTAAGTTTTTTTCTCTCGGTTATATATACTACAGTGCAGTGAACAATTCCGTAGTGTGCTGTACAGTAGCTGCATTCTAAACAGTACATTTTTTCTCTCAGTTATATATACTACAATCCAGTGAAAAATTGAGTGGTGTGTGGTACAGTAGCCGCAGTCTAAAGACTATGTTTTTTCTCTCAGTTATATATACTACAGTGCAGTGAAAAATTCTGTCGTGTGCGGTACAATAGCCGCATTCTAAAGACTATGTTTTTTCTCTCAGTTATATATACTACAGTCCAGTGAAAAATTGATTGGTGTGTGGTACAATAGCCGCAGTCTAAAGACTACGTTTTTTCTTTCAGTTATATATACTACAGTGCAGTAAAAAAAATGCTGTCATGTGCTGTACAGTAGCCGCAGTTTAAAGACTACGTTTTTTCTCTCAGTTATATGTGCTATAGTGCAGTGAACAATTCTGTCATGTGCGGTACAGTAGCCGGTGTCTAAAGACTACGTTCTTTCTCTCAGTTATCTATACTACAGTGCAGTGAAAAATTCTGTGTTTGAGGTACAGTAGCTGCAGTTTAAAGACTATGTTTTTTCTCTCAGTTTATATATACTACAGTGCAGTGAAAAATTCTGTTGTGTGCGGTACAGTAGCCGAGGTCAAAATACTGTTTTTTCTCTCAGTTATATATACTACAGTCCAGTGAAAAATTGAGTGGTGTGCGGTACAATAGCCACAGTCTAAAGACTACGTTTTTTCTCTCAGTTATATATACTACAGTGCAGTAAAAAATGTTGTCGTGTGCGGTATAGTAGCCACAGTTTAAAGACTACGTTTTTTTCTCTCAGTTATATATACTACAGTGCAGTCAAAAATTATGTTGTGTGTGGTACAGTAGCCACAGTCTAAAGACTATGTTTTTTTTCTCAGTTATATATACTACAGGGCAGTGAACAATTCTGTCGTGTGCGGTACAGTAGCCGGAGTCTAAAGACTACTTTTTTTCTCTCAGTTATATATACTACAGTGCAGTGAAAAATTCTGTCTTGTGCGGTACAGTAGCCACAGTCTAGAAAATATGTTTTTTCTCTCAGTTATATATACTACAGTCCAGTGAAAAATTGAGTGGTGTGCGGTACAATAGCCGCAGTCTAAAGACTACGTTTTTTCTCTCAGTTATATATACTACAGTGCAGTGAACAATTATGTGGTGTTGCGGCACAGTGTGCGCAGTCTAGAAAAAAAACGTTTTTTTCATTCAGTTATATATACTACAGTGCAGTGAACAATTCTGTAGTGTTCTGTACAGTAGCCGCAGTATAAAGAGTACGTTTTTTCTCTCATTTATATATACTACAGTCCAGTGAACAATTATGTAGTGTGCGGCACAGTAGCCGCAGTCTAAAGAGTACGTTTTTTCTCTCAGTTATATATACTACAGTCCAGTGAACAATTATGTGGTGTGCGGCACAGTAGCCGCAGTCTAGTGGTGACACCAACAAGTGACCAAGTTAGTTGAGGTAACAGGTGAGCCACCAAACATGTAGCCTGACAAAGCATGGCGGTGAATCCCGAGTGACCAAGTTAGACTGAGGTAGCAGGTGAAGCACATAAAATTTTACCCTGACACAGCATGGCGGTGACACCCCCAATGCCTTGGTCAGACTGAGATTGCAGTCGAATGGCTGTAGATGAGCCTCCCAAAAATTTGTTTTGGAGTGTCTGAAGTTGACCCTCCAGAAAAATTGTTTTTGAGTGTCTCTAGTTTACCCTCCTGAAAAATTGTTTTGGAGTGTAAGTAGTTGACCCTCCTAAAAAATTTTTTTTGATTGTCTGTAGTTGACGCTCCTAAAAAATTTATTGCAGAGAGGGCAATGTTTGTAATGAGCGCCAGTTGGCCCTCTGAAAAATTGCCTGTTCGCTCAGCGTTTGTGTACGAAGTGAAGGAAGAGGAGGAGGAGGAGGAGAGGATACATAAAAAATCTTCATGTTGAGCTGCTTTCCCCCGGTGGAGAATTGAATTCCCGTGAAATCCAGGCTTTATTCATTTTAATAAGCGTCAGCCTGTCAGCTCTGTCAGTTGACAGGCGTGTACGCTTATGATTGATGATGCCACCAGCTGCACGGAAGACCCGCTCTGACAACACGCTTGCGGCAGGGAAGGCCAGCACCTCCAAGGCGTACAGCACCAGTTCAGGCCGCGTGTCCAGCTTTGCAACCCAGTAGTTGTATGGAGCAGAGTGATCACGCAGGACGTTGGTATGGTCAGCTAGGCACTCCCTTACCATCTTTCTGAACAGCTCCCTCCTACTCTGCCTAGACTGGGGATGAGTGGCATAGTCTTGCTGGGGTGATATAAAACTGGCAAAGGCCTTGGAGAGTGTCCCCTGCCAGTCCTTGAAAAGCTGCCTGCTTGTCTCCTCTCCCCCGCTAGTTGGCCCACAGAACTACGTCCTCTGCCGCTAGCAGTGTCAGATGGGAAGGATAGTTTCAGCTTGTACACCAGGGCCTGTTGATATTGATTCACTCTCATACTCCTTTCCTCTACAGGAATGAGAGTGGAAAAGTTCTGCTTGTACCGGGGCTCCAGGAGGGTTAACATCCAGTAATCGGTGCAAAAATGCTTCTAACGCGAGGGTCATGGGAAAGGCAGCCTAACATGAAGTCAGCCATGTGCGCCAGAGTCCCAACACGCAAGAATTCCCTCTCCTTAATTGGCTGCCTCTCCATTTCCTCCTCCTCCAACTCCTCCTCTTCAGCCCATATGCGCTCAACAGATAAGAAGGAGTGAGCATTGGTACCCTCTTCAGTCTCACCAACATTCTCCTCTTCTTCCTCCTCATCCTCCTCCTCCCCCTCCTCCCCCTCCACCAATACGCGCTGAGAAACAGACCTAAGGGTGCTCTGGCTACCAAGCAACGTATCTTCTTCCCCCATCTCCTGTGAATAGCGCAAAGCCTCTGACTTCATGCTGAGCAGTGAGTTTTTCAGCAGACAAAGCAGCGGGATGGCGACGCTGATAATGGCGGCATCGCCACTGACCATCTGTGTTGACTCCTCAAAGTTGCTTAACACCTAACAGATATCAGACATCCACTTCCACTCCTCATTGTAGACTTGAGGCAGCTGACTAACCTGACTACCAGTTCTCATGGAAGTTGTTATCTGGCAGTCTACAATCGCTCTGCGCTGCTGGTAAACCCTGGCTAACATGTTTAATATGGAATTCCATCGCGTGGGAACGTCGCACAACAGTCAGTGAGCTGGCAGTTGTAAGCGCCGTTGCACTGCCCTGAGAGTGGCAGCATCTGTGGTTGACTTGCGGAAATGCGCACAGATGCGTCGCACCTTGGTGAGCAATTCAGACAAATTGGGGTAGGTCTTCAGTAACCGCTGAACCACAAGATTGAACACGTGGGCCAGGCATGGCACATGTGTTAGTCTGCCGAGTTGCAGAGCCGCCACCAGGTTATGCCCGTTGTCACACACATCCATGCCTGGTTTGAGGTTCAGCAGCGCCAGCCAAAGATCGGTCTGCACCGTGATGCCCTGTAACAGCTCTTGGGCGGTGTGGCTCTTGTCACCTAAGCTCAACAGTTTCAGCACCGCCTGTTGGTGCTTACCTGCTTACCCACGGAAATGCTGGTGCGCCTAGAGCTACCGACTGAAGGCGCCGTGCCCTCGGATGGTAATTGAGAGGAGGAGGAGGAGGGGTTGGAGGAAGAGGCATAATAAGTCTGAGAAACCGTGACTGAGGTAGGCCCCGCAATCCTCGCTATGGGCAGTACATGAGCGGCCCCAGGGTCATACTCGGTCCCAGCCTCCACCAAGTTAACCCAATGTGCCGTCAGGGAGATACATTGTCCCTGCCTGCCAGCACTTGTCCACGTGTCTGTGGTTAGATGGACCTTCTCAGTAACCGCGTTGGTCTGGGCACAGATGATGTTCTGTGACACGTGCTGGTGTAGGGCTGGGACGGCACATCGGGAAAAATAGTGGCGGCTGAAGACCAAGTACCGAGGGACAGCCACCGCCATCAGGTTGTGGAAAGCCTCAGTCTCTACCAGTCTATAGCGCAGCATATCCAGGCTCAGCAGTTTGGAGATGTGGACATTTAGGGCTTGTGCATGTGGATGGGTGGAATTGTATTTTTGCTTGCGCTCCAATGTCTGATGCAAAGACAGCTGAACGCTGCGCTGGGACCCATTGGTGGAGGGTCTGGAAGATCGTGAGGGTGGTGTGTTTAGCTTTCATATACCCGCGCATGCTGGTAGTGGTTAGGCTGGTAGTGGTGGCTCCCCTGCTGATCCTGGTGTGGCACAGGTTACACACCACCGTCCGTTGGTCATCCTCACTTTCTTTAAAGACCCTCCAGACTTGCGAACATCTAGGCCTCGGCACGGGAGCATCACTCCATAAAACAGTTGCTGATGTACTTGTTCTGGCCCTGCTTCTCTCTCTGGCCACCCCACTGCCTCCAACCTGTTCTGGTGCTGCACTTGCCTCCCCCTCAGAAGCACTGTCTTGACTAGGCTTACCAACCCAGCTCGGGTCAGTCACCTCATCATCCGTCAGCTCTTCCTCCGATTCCTCACTCTTCTCCCCCCTCGGACTTACTGCCCTGACAACAACGTCACTGTCTGACAACCGTGTCTCATCATCATCATCATCCGACACCTCTTGACACACTACTGTCCACACTCTCATCACCCACAAACTGCAAAAGTATGAAATTTTGGATATCAGGACAGAGCAACTGCTCCGGTTGCTGCTGAGCAGTGGTTTGTGACTCTGGGAAGGGTCCTTAAAAGAGTTCCTGGGAGTATGCCGGATCTGAATCCATATTTTCCATGGGGGGCCAGGCTGGGGGGAAGAAGGCTGAGCTGGAGGAGTCAGAGGTCTACTCCCTTGGCTAGCGTGGGTGGACTGGGTGGAAGACTGGGTGGTGGATAAATTACTGGACACATTATCCGCTATCCACGTCATCACCTGTTCGCACTGTTGTGGTTTCAATAGTGCTGTACCACGTGACCCTGTAAGTTGCGAGATGAAGCTAGGGTGCAAACCTCTGCGGCGTTCCACTGCTCCCTCATCAGCAGGTACTGTTTCACCCTGCCCTGGACCACGGCCTCTGCCCCCTACATCACTTGGACGCTCACGTCCTAGTCCTCGACCCTTAGCCTTTGGGTTCAACATTTTGTGTATTCACTAAACTGTAGAATTAATATCTGAGGCCAAAACCGTTTTCAGTAGACTGTAAAATTACTATCTGAGGCCAAAAACGTATTCTCTAGACTGCGGCTAGTGTACCGCACACCACACAATTTTTCACTGGACTGTATTAAATGTATCTGAGAGAAAAAACATATCCTCTAGACTGCTGCTAGTGTACCGCACAACACAGAATTTTTCACTGGACTGTATTAAATGGATCTGAGAGAAAAAACATATTCTCTAGACTGCTGCTAGTGTACCGCACAATACAGAATTTTTCACTGGATTGTATTAAATGGATCTGAGAGAAAAAACATATTCTCTAGACTGCGGCTAGTGTACTGCACACCACACAATTTTTCACTGGACTGTAGTATATATACAGTGCCTTGCGAAAGTATTCAGCCCCCTTGAACTTTACAACCTTTTGCCACATTTCAGGCTTCAAACAAAAAGATATAACATTTTAAATTTTCGGTGAAGAATCAACAACAAGTGGGTCACAATTGTGAAGTGGAACTAAATTTATTGGATCATTTAAACTTTTTTTGTAATAATAAAACTGAAAAGTGGGGCGTGCAAAATTATTCGGCCCCCTTGCATTAATACTTTGTTGCGCCACCTTTTGCTGCAATTACAGCTGCAAGTCGCTTGGGGTATGTCTCTATCAGTTTTGCACATCTAGAGACTGAAATTCTTGCCCATTCTTCCTTGCAAAACAGCTTGAACTGTTTGAGGTTGGATGGAGAGTGTTTGTGAACAGCAGTTTTCAGCTCTTTCCAGATATTCTCAATTGGATTCAGGTCTGGACTTTGACTTGGCCATTCTAAGACCTGGATACGTTTATTTTTGAACCATTCCATTGTAGATTTTGCTTTATGTTTGGGATCATTGTCTTGTTGGAAGATAAATCTCCATTCTAGTCTCAGGTCTTTTGCAGACTCCAACAGGTTTGCATCCAGAATGGTCCTGTATTTGGCTCCATCCATCTTCCCTGTCCCTGCTGATGAAAAGCAGGACCAAACCATGATGCTGCCACCACCATGTTTGACAGTGGGGATAGTGTGTTCAGGGTGATGAGCTGTGTTGCTTTTACGCCAAACATATCGTTTTGCATTGTTTCCAAAAAGTTCGATTTTGGTTTCATCTGACCAGAGCACCTTCTTCCACATGTTTGGTGTGTCTCCCAGGTGGCTTGTGGAAAACTGTAAACGAGACTTTTTATGGATATTTTGGAGAAATGGCTTTCTTCTTGCCACTCTTCCATAAAGGCCAGATTTGTGAAGTGTTCGATTGATTGTTGTCCTATAGACAGACTCTCCCACCTCAGCTGTAGATCTCTGCAATTCATCCAGAGTGATCATGGGCCTCTTGGTTGCATCTCTGATCAGTCTTCTCCTTGTTTGAGATGAAAGTTTAGAGCAGGGGTAGGGAACCTCCGGCTCTCCAGCTGTTGTGAAACTACAACTCCCAGCAAGCATACTCGCTCTGCTCTTCTAAGAACTCTCATAGAAATGAATGAAGCATGCTGGGAATTGTAGTTTCACAACAGCTGGAGAGCCGGAGGTTCCCTACCCCTGGTTTAGAGGGACAGCCGGATCTTGGTAGATTTGCAGTGGTCTGATCTTCCATTTCAATATGATCGCTTGCACAGTGCTCCTTGGGATGTTTAAAGCTTGGGAAATCTTTTGGTATCCAAATCCAGCTTTAAACTTCTCCACAACAGTATCATGGACCTGCCTGGTGTGTTCCTTGGTCTTCATGATGCTCTCTGTGCTTTAAACAGAACCCTGAGACTATCACAGAGCAGGTGCATTTATACTGATACTTGATTACACAGGTGGATTCTATTTATCTTCATCAGTCATTTAGGACAACATTGGATCATTCAGAGATCCTCAATGAACTTCTGGAGTGAGTTTTCTGAACTGAAAGTAAATGGGCCAAATAATTTTGCACGCCCCTCTTTTCAGTTTTATTATTACAAAAAAAGTTTAAATGATCCAATAAATTTTGTTTTACTTCACAATTGTGACCCACTTGTTGTTGATTCTTCAGCAAAAAATTAAAATGTTATATCTTTTTGTTTGAAGCCTGAAATGTGGCAAAAGGTTGTAAAGTTCCAGGGGGCCAAATACTTTCGCAAGGCACTGTATATATACTACAGTCCAGTGAAAAATTGTGTGGTGTGTGGTACATAGCCGCAGTCTAGAGAATGTTTTTTCTCTCAGATCCATTACTATATATACTACAGTCCAGTGACAAATTCTGTATTTTGCGGTTTTGTTAGAAGTCTGAAATGTGGCAAAAGGTTGAAAAGTTCCATGGGGCCAAATACTTTCTCAAGGCACTGTAAGTGAGAGAAAAAACATATTTTCTAGACTGCGACTACTGTACCGCACACCACAGAATTGTTCACTGGACTGTAGTCACCACCATGCTGTGTCAGGCTAAATTTTTGGGTGGTTCAGCTGCTATCTTAGTCTAACCAAGCCACTCTGGGGTTTACCGCCATGCTGTAAACTGCAATCTCAGTCTTAAAAAGTCATCCTGGGGTTCACCCCCATGCTGTAAACTGCAATCTCAGTCAAACTTTGTAATTTAGGGGTTCACCACCAAGGTGTGCTAGACTACAATTTTAGCGGGTTCACCTGCAATCTCAGTCACAGACTGTCATTCAGGGGTGCACCACCAAGCTTTTTTAAACCATTTGTTTCTGAGGGTCACCTCCAGGCTCTCACCCACGATTCTTTGGAGGCTCGCCACTACACTGTTGGCCAAAATTGTCTTGAGTGTCACCGGCGGCCTCTCCCCCACAACTTCAAGGAGGGTTACTACCAGGCCCTGGCACACAAACATTGTCTTGAGGGGCACTAAAAGGCTCTGCACCCACCCACGTGTGGAGGCTAATAGGTGGGTTTAGTGTGCGTCTTAGCCCGTCTGGAATTAGGAAAGCTGGGCACTGTGCTTGGAGGTCTTTGTGTCTGCCCGTGGACAGGGTGGGTGGTGGGTACGTATTTGTCTGTCTTGGATGGGGAGAGCTGGGAGAGCTGGGAGAACTTTGTGTACGCTGTGGACTACTGGGTGGGTGCGGGGAGGGAAACGCTTGTGCCTGCGTCCTGGGGCGGGGGATAGGACAGCAGTGCCAGCATGGGCAGTGGTGTCACACGCAGGCGGTGATGGACCTTCGTTGCACCTAGTTGGGTGCTTTACTAACATGTGATAGGCATGTGCCTTGCCCATCTTGGTCTGGGTCAGCACAATTGTCTTGAGGGTCACCACCAGGCTGTTGCCCAGAATTTGTCATAATGGTACGATTAGGCAGCCTCAGAGGCATCCATGCATGCTGCCCCTGCTGTTTCCTGTCCATTTACGTGGTGTTTCCATCGTTTTCTGAGGTTTCCAGGTTTTCACGCAACCTTCCCTGTGCAGAGCTTTGGTCCCCTGCAAAAATGCTCGAGTCTCCCATTGACTTCATTGGGGTTCGTTATTCGAAACGAAAAATTTGACTCGAATAACGAGCACCCGAGCATTTTAGTGCTCGTTTATCTCTACTCATCACTTGTGTCACTTATCTGTCTCCTGTGCATGTCCCTGACCTCTTGCAACATGTGCTCCCATCCGACTGTCATCATCAGTAGTTGCATGCCAAAAGAAGTCCACAGTGGATCTCTCCTCCAAATCTGTCCTGACCTATAACTGCTGACTGTCCTCACGAAGCTCATTGTCGCTCAACAGCAGAGCAAAGCCGGTGGCTATCATAACGTTCAGAACAAGTGAGGTCATAGAGGCAATTCCTAA
Organism: Rhinella marina; assembly: GCA_900303285.1. NCBI lineage: Eukaryota > Metazoa > Chordata > Amphibia > Anura > Bufonidae > Rhinella > Rhinella marina. The sequence continues at coordinate 9,568 of ONZH01002224.1, forward strand.
GTAACTAAGCATGGAGTCAGAGGAACCCATCGATTCCTGGCTTTGTGCATCTGTTGTCATTTAAGATGATGTTGAAGAGTGAGTCAACTATTCCAGGACAGCTGGATTGTTGGTCAAAACCGCTGGAAGACAGTGGTAGCCCTGGCATGTTACAGCGGCTGCTATCACCCCCCTTCTTCTGCTGCTACTTGTGTCGGCTACAGCAACATTTTTGACACTGCCCATTCCTTTGGAGGGCTCAGGCAACGGACTCTTGGTCATAGTGTACAATAACTGAATTACTAAAATAATGGATTAACTCTGAATTTCGGTGTACTAGAACATGATGCACACCGCAATATATTAAACGTGCCTTTAACCCCTTGCCGCAATATCATGTACATGTACGTGAGCGAATGCGGCTCCTTGCCGCATCCTCACGTGCATGTACGTGATAGGATCGGATGTTGCTGATAGCCAGGCCCCTGCTGCATCCCCCGGCATCGCTGTGCGCGGTGATGCCAGCGGATTAACCCTTCACACACCACAGTCAGCGCTGACAGCGGCATGTGTGGGGTCTGAGAAAGGGAGGGAGCTCCCTCTGACTCCATCGCCCCCCCGCGCTGCGCTAGCAGGGGGCCGATGGTTGTCATGTTAGTGCCGATGCCTTACACAGGCATCGGAGTCTGCCATGTACGGATGCCTAGGGTATCCAGCCTACAGGCTGTGTCTCCTAGGCAACCTGTCAGTAAGACACTGACAGTTCAATTCAGTACAATACAGAAAGTATTGTACTGAATTTAACAGGGATAAAACCCTGAAGACGTGAAGTCCCACAGTGGGACAAATGTAAAAAGCAAAAAAAAAAGTTTAAAAAAAGTGTGTTTTTAATAATAAAAAATAAAGATTAAAAGTAAAAAAAAAAGAAAAAACGCCCCTTCACCATAAAATAATGTTTTAAAAAATAAAATAAATAAAAAACACACATATTTGGTATCGCCGTATCCATAACAAAGTGCACATCGTTAAAAAAAAAAAAAAACTGAGCAAAAATTACATTTTTTGGTCACCTTACATCACATAAAGAATAATTCCAAGCAATCAAAAAGACGTATGTATCCCAAAATAGTGCCAAACAAACCATCATCTCTTCCCGCAAAAAATGAAACCCTACCTAAGACAATCGCCCAAAATATTTAAAAAATATGGCTTTCAGAAAATGGAGACACTAAAACATTATTTTTTTTCTTCAAAAATGCTTTTATTGTGTAAAACTGAAATAAATGTAAAAAAAAGTATACATGTTGGGTATCACCGCATCCGTAATAACCTGCTCTATAAAAATATAATTTGATCTATATCCTCAGGTGAAATCCGTAAAAAAATAAATAAATAAAAACTGTCCAAAAAAATGCCATTTTTTCTCACCTTTCATCACAAAAACTGTTATAACGAACAATCAAAAAGTCATATGCAACCCAAAATAGTAAAAATCAAACCGTCATCTCTTCCTGCAAAAAAATCAGCCCGTACATAAGATAATCGCCCAAAAAACAAATATATATATATAGCTTTCGGAATTTTTTTTTTCAAAAATGCTTTTATTGTTTAAAAGTAAAACACATTTTTAAAAAAGTAGACTTATTAGGTATCGCCGCGTCTGTAAAAACCTGTTCTATAAAAATATTACATGATCTAACCCCTAAAGTAAATTTCATTAAAAAAAAACTCAAACGGCAAAACTTTGCCACATAAAGTGTAATATTGAGTGATAAAAAAATCATATGTACCAAAAAATGCTACCTATAAAAACGTCAACTCTTTTCGCAAAAAAATTAGCCCCTAAACAAGACGATCGGAAGAAAAATAAAAGAAATGTAGATTTCTGAAAATTAAGACACAAAAACATGATTTTTGTTTTAAAAAATGCTTTATTATGTAGAACTGAAACAACAACAAAAAATACACATATTTGGTATTGTCGCATCTGTATCAACCTGCTCTATAAAAGCAACATATGATCTATCCTCTCATGAGAACTCTGTAAAAAACAAAAACCAGAAACTGTCCACAACAGCCATTTTTTTGTTACCTTGCCTCACAAAAAACGTAATATCGAGCAATTAAAAATCATATGTACCCCAAAATAGTACCAATAAAACTGTCACCTCATCTTGTAGTTTACAAAATGGGATAACTTTTTGGGAGTTTCTACTCTAGGGGTGCATCAGGAGGTCTTCAAATGTGACATGGCAACTTAAAATTATCTCAGCGACATCTGCCCTCCAAAAACCATATGGCGTTCTTTTCCCTCTGTGCCCTGCTATGTTCCTGTACACCTAAAGGGTAACAAAGTAAATGTATAATCAGTTCTGATTAACTTGATGGGTGTAGTTTCTAAAATTGTGTCATTTATAGGTGGTTTCTATTATGTAAGCGCCACAAAGTCACTTCAGAACTGAACTGGTCCTTAAAAAGTGGGTTTTGGAAATTTTCTTAAAAATTTTAAGAATTGCTTCTAAAATTCTAAGCCTTCTAACTTCCTGAAAAATAAAATGATGTTTACAAAATGATGCCAACATGAAGTAGACATCTGTGAAATGTACAGTAACACCTATTTTATGAGTTATCACAATCTGCTTTAAAAGCAGAGACATTCAAATTTCAAAAATTATGAATTTTTCAAAATTTTCTGTAAATTTTGGAATTTTTTTTATAAATAAAGGTGAAACATATTGACTCAAATTTACCACTAACAGGAAGTACAATATGTTATGAGAAAACAATCTCAGAATCGCTTAAATAAGTAAAAGCGTTCCAGAGTTATTACCACATAAAGTGAAACATGTCAGATTTGAAAAATGTAGCTTGGTCCTCAAGGTGAAAACTGGCTGTGTTTTGAAGGGGTACACAGTAACTGTATTACTATAATAATAATACTAAAATAATGGATTAACTCTGAATGTCAGTGCACTAGAACGTGAAGCACACAGCAGTATATTACACCTGCAATTAATACTGAGGCACAGTAAATGTATCACTAAAATAACAGACTTTGGTGCACTAGAAAATGATGCACATGGTGATACACTATCCCTGCAGTCTCCCTGCACTCACCTTGTCCAATATTCTTCTATTAATCATTTTCAGCAACACTGTGCATGTGTGCTTTCCCCATCTCTCCCTATACTTAGCTCACAGGACAATGGTGGGGACCAACACGGGATGAATATTTAATAGGGTTGTGATATCACAGGGGATAGCTATCTGTGGATTGGATTGCTACATGGCATTATGGGTGATCTTGCATTCTCAGGCTTCGTATTTTCACTTTGTAACATGTGCAGCCACCATTTTAGGAAAAACTGATTCGCTTCCACAAAGCGCGACCTAATTCCACTTCGAATGCTTCACTCAACACTAATAATGACGTTATTATTGCCATACTATTATTACAGTAAAATAACTGAAAGCTTTTTCAAATAATAAACTCAGGTGTGACAATGTAATTTTTTTTGAACATCTTGTGAACGTCATGTTGCCTTCAGTAACAGTTATAATCTGTGTTACTGATGTAAAATGCGTTTGTTGCTGTATCCTATTCCCCCGTTATCTTGCAGCAATGCACAACATGTTCAGTAACATACTTTAGCTATAATGCACTGAGATGCTCAATTATAAATGGTTAATAGAAACTGGTTTCTAGAGGAAAAAAGTACTTTCCGATATAAGTTCTATGAAAGTGTAGAAATAAAAGTGTTTTCCTGTTTTTGCAGTAATCTGTGATATAAAACAAGTTGTCAGAAGCTCAGCTGACAGTAGCTTGCAGAGATGAGCAAAGTTAGGAAAAATTTGATTTGGCTGCTTCGTCGAATTTCAGAGAAATTTGATTCATGACAAATTACTTCAACACAAAGCACATTTTTTTGTAACAAGCGCAATGACGGAATGGTGATCATTCCTGATCATGGAATCAGAGGCTACAATTTAGACATTTCAGGGGTTAATCAGGGTTAAAAAAAAGAAAAAATACTCACCTTATCCATTTGTTTGTGTAGAGGCCGTCGTCATCCCGCTGGCTGAGCATGGTGACATCATCACTGCAATCAAGATGGCCTCTTCACACACAAATCGATGAGGTGAGTATGTTTTTTTTCTTACTGCCATTTCAGAAAAAATTGATTTGTTACCACAAAGCACAAGGTAATTTGGCTTAGCAGCGAATCTATTTTTTTCTGAAATGCGATCAAAGTCAATTTGTTTGACTTCAATTCGCTCAACACTAGTAACATGCCAACAAATACATCTAATAGTGATCAGTTCTCACTCCCTTACTCTCTTTTCCTGATTGCACCCCTTAACATACCCCAAATGCCCAAATATGTCTCCTATTGCCTGTCTATAATCTTCTTGTACTGTCCCCATCATAGTATATTAGTAGTCTGTAGACTCTTTTAGCAGACAGAGTACAGCACATCATCAATTAAGGTTGCATTACAATGCAGAATGGTGTTCTGCTTGTTTTGCATGGGTACCTCCCTGCCTGCTGCCCCCCTGATTGGCTGTTCCAAGCCTCTCCCCCCACACACACACACACTACCTACCAGTGTCATGCAAACATAATTTTTTACCCATCAACACGGACAGTAAAATGGGCTTCTGCATCATTTAACATGTTTGTTACAAATTAATCAAAAATCTGGATTACTTTTGCAGACAAATTTGTGTGAAATTTGTAACAAATCAGGTTTGCTTAGAATTGATTAACTCACCTTAATTCAAACTTTCATTTATGGTAGCAAAACAAGCTAAATCTTTCTGAGAAAACTACTGTACTGTTGATGGAATGTAAACAACATAACTTTTAATTATCGTATAAAATGTCTTCATCACTAACCCTAATAATACAACTTTCTCAACACACTTTCTATGTGTTAAACATTACATTTACTGTGTATTTTTGTTGTTCCAATTGTAGTTCCTAGGGAGACTGAAAGTTTACATTTAAGCTTGTGTAATTTATTGAATTTGTCTGGCCCCCGTCGAGACATCATATGTGAGTTGATTTTTTTTTTCCTTTTAAATGCTATTGAATTCAGAATATAATCATTCTTTTTCCATTCTAACAATTACTGGAAAACAAGACCTATATAAAAGATCCATTTTTTAAAACTATATCAAAATGGAAATCTGTATGATGCTAATGATATTACTTTATATTTCCTTTATTGGGGAAAAATGAGCATGTAACACACAATATTGTCCTCTTGGATCTTCAAATGTGTTTTTGTAATTTGGAGATTTCCTTCCATTAAATAATTTTAAAAGAAAATAACACTTTTTATGCTATACATAATTGTTAACTGCTTCATATAATAATTTATATGCATATTATTATTAATTTAAGTTTTGTGTTTTTAAATGCCTGAATGGCATTAGATCATAAAAGTGATCAATAAGCTGATGTCAGACCACAGGGAAATATAAAAGCAAATTATCCAGATTGTTTAAGACACAATTGCTCACACTTACTAAGACTCCTATAATTGTGCAAATATATGTAACTTCTTAATTAATGATCCATTACTATTGGGTAACCTTGTTAGTAGGCAAACACCCCTGTCTGTAGAAAAAGAGATAAACCTCGTTAGATTGTTTTGGTTGCTCATTATCTGAAACTATGGAGGAGATCAAACTGGTGTTAAGCAGAACTGGCTTAGTTGCTAATAGCAACCAATCATATTCCACCTTTCATTTTCCACAGCTTCTTTAAAAAAAATGATAGGCAGACACTGATTTGTTGCTATGGGTATCTAAGCCAATTCTACTTTACACCAGTTTGATAAATCCCCCCATGTGTGCAGAAATTACATAAAGATCTATTAACATTTACATGTGCATAAGCATACTGTATATAATTAATCATAATAATAAAATGAAAATCCTAGAATATTAGGTTGTTTCTTTAAATAAAGAATTTAATAATACTGGATGAAAACAATTTCAATTTCACAACAATAAAAGTCAACATGTTTCCCTAAAATGATAATATAAAATGTTTAAGCATTTACATGAATTAACTAAGAATATTAATATGCAATTAATTTAATGTAAAGCACCACTACAGTAGATGGCTCCATGAGAGCACCTATGCCAAATACAGATCTGGCCTTGCATCAGTATAAAAGATGTTATTTAAAAGTACAAAAAGATATAAATGCAATAAATAAAAAGAAAACAAATAGACCATACACAATGTAATTTTGAAAAATGCTGACTAGCATTAATTAGAAATCAGTGAGTTTCTTGATATTAATTTTGGTTTCAATTTGCCAAATCCATCCAAAAATTCAATTCAGGTCCCAATCGATACTACCCGATCCAAAACTACTCCAGTTGCCCTGAATATTGATATATGACACTTTGAGGTTTTTCTATTTTTTCTCCCTTGTCTTTCTCTCTTTCTCTATTATTTTCCGAATGTTTGCTACTTCTCCTATTTTTGTTACATTATATATATATATATATATATATATATATATATATATATATATACATACATGGTTAATAGTGTTTACAAACAGTGTGTTTAAAAAAACTCCTTGCACTGTCACTTTTTTTGCTTTTAAAAATGAAAAAAATTGCATATTAATCGGGCAGATTCCTGTCCTTGTTTATACACAGCCAAGTTTTAATATCAGTAAAAACAGAAGAAACAGAAGCTTATTCTGAACAAGCCTGGAAAAAAATATTTTATTTGAGAACAGTACAGTATGGATATGGAAAGAGTAAGGTGTGTAGGGGTAATAGTGGCATGCAGAAACAATGGTAGCAACAACAGTAGCAGCACAGCATGGAATAGACAAGGCAGAAGATGTGCATGCTGCTGTATAGGAGTAGTGGTAGTACTGTTTGCTGTGTTGGGGTAATTGTAGTGGCAGTTGAGTGAGAAGAAGATTTTGTGGTGGCAACAGCTACAGCAGCCAAACAGTATGGAACATAAGGGTAGATAGGCAGAGGAAGAAACATGATGGTGCTGGCGATAAATATCAAACATCAGCAATGACAGATCTAGTCATTGATCATAGGTCATCAATAGTAAAAGCCCAGACAACCCCTTTAAGTGCATTTTTTTAAGCTCATTTTTTTTATTGCAGCATGCTCTAAGTATTTGTTTTTTCATAGGATTCACTTTAGAAAAAAGTTTTATGACTAAAAACACCACCCAAACAATGCCTTTAAAAATATAGTACAAGCCAAAAAAGATCAATGAAAAGATGTCGTGTCTACACGTAGCAGATATTTTGCAGAAATTCCAATGACATTTAGACAGGAAAACTATTGTGTGTGAACTTAACCATGCAAATCACTGTAATTCTCTAGAAATCTCAAAATGAATAACAGTCTTTATCATCTCACAGATTACAGTTAGCATTTTGTACTTACTTTGGTCTAGGATGTATAGAAAATAAATTCATTTGTTATATTATATGAAATAATAATTTCAATTTGTAATGTGGTTTTCGCCTCTTGCATTAACATCTGGAGTATATTGATCTTCCCTGTGTTCTTTGCCAATTATATTACTATTCCATTCAAATTGCATCCATACTATAACCAACTAATAAGAACTGGAATAACTCAAAACATTAGGAGAATATCAAATAGAACACGAGCAATTTATGATTCCATAATAAAAAATATAATGTAAACAAGGTATGTAAACAGTATATGGTATAGTAGGGAGACTAAAAAATAGCATGATCAGTCACAAGAACCAATGAACAATAGCCTTTACAAACAATTCAGGTCTGCAGTAAGTGTGTATATTTTAAACAAACATCCTAAAAACTGCAATAATAAATTGCCACATAAAGGAATGTATATACAGTACAGACCAAAAGTTTGGACACACCTTCTCATTCAAAGAGTTTTCTGTATTTTCATGACTATGAAAATTGTAGATTCACACTGAAGGCATCAAAACTATGAATTAACACATGTGCAATTATATACTTAACAAAAAAGTGTGTAAATATCTCTTATATTCTAGGTTCTTCAAAGTAGCCACCTTTTGCTTTGATTACTGCTTTGCACACTCTTGGCATTCTCTTGATGAGCTGCTGGCTGGGACTTGTGGTGCAGCTACCGCCATCTTGGCTGCACACTGTGCACAGCGACTGGTGGCAGATAGGGGACAGCACGTGGTCCACACAGACCCCAAAGAAATTGCCCAAAGTCCTCTCAGTACTCATTTTTGCTGCTGCTGCTGTACCTTGGTTTGCTGGGATCTGAAGTGCAGTCTAGGGAATACGTTTTTTCTCTCATTTATATATACTACAGTCCAGTGAACAATTATGTAGTGTGCTGTACAGTAGCGTCAGTCTAGGGAATACGTTTTTTCTCTTAGTTATATATACTACAGTCCAGTGAAAAATTGAGTGGTTTGCGGTACAATAGCCGCCATTTAAAGACTATGTTTTCTCTCTCAGTTATATATACAGTAAAAATAAATTCATGTCGTATTTAGAGAGTCCAGAAAATCAAGTAAACAAAAACTTGTTAATGCAACAGTATGTTAGTACATCAAGACTAAAAATCTGTCGTGCATGTAAGTCAAGAACAATTATATTCAGTCTGCAGTAAGTGGTATATTTTACAAACATCCTAAAAACTGCAATAATAAATTGCCACAAGGAATGTATATACAGTACAGACCAAAAGTTGGAACACCTTCTCATTCAAAGAGTTTTCTGTATTTCATGACTATGAAAATTGTAGATTCACACTGAAGGCATCAAAACTTGAATTAACACATGTGAATTATATACTTAACAAAAAGTGTGTAAATATCTCTATATTCTAGGTTCTTCAAAGTAGCCACCTTTTGCTTTGATTACTGCTTTGCACACTCTTGGCATTCTCTTGTGAGCTGCTGGCTGGGACTTGTGGTGCAGCTACCGCCATCTTGGCTGCACACTGTGCACAGCGACTGGTGGCAGATAGGGGACAGCACGTGGTCCACACAGACCCCAAAGAAATTGCCCAAAGTCCTCTCAGTACTCATTTTTGCTGCTGCTGCTGTACCTTGGTTTGCTGGGATCTGAAGTGCAGTCTAGGGAATACGTTTTTTCTCTCATTTATATATACTACAGTCCAGTGAACAATTATGTAGTGTGCTGTACAGTAGCGTCAGTCTAGGGAATACGTTTTTTCTCTTAGTTATATATACTACAGTCCAGTGAAAAATTGAGTGGTTTGCGGTACAATAGCCGCCATTTAAAGACTATGTTTTCTCTCTCAGTTATATATACTACAGTGCAGTGAACAATTCTGTCGTGTGCGGTACACTAGCCAGAGTCCAGAAAATAAGTTTTTTCTCTCAGTTATGTATACTACAGTCCAGTAAAAAATTGAGTGGTTTGCGGTAAAATAGCCGCAGTCTAAAGACTACATTTTTTCTCTCAGTTATATATACTACAGTGCAATGAATAATTCTGTCGTGTGCGGTACACTAGCCGGAGTCTAGAAAATATGTTTTTTCTCTCAGTTATATATACTACAGTCCAGTGAAAAATTGAGTGGTTTGCGGTACAATAGCCGCCATTTAAAGACTACGTTTTTTCTCTCATTTATATATACTACAGTGCAGTGAACAATTCTGTTGTGTGCTGTACAGTAGCGTCAGTCTAGAAAATATGTTTTTTCTCTCCGTTATATATACTACAGTCCAGTAAAAAATTGAGTGGTTTGCAGTGACTTTTTCAGCAGACAAAGCAGCGGGATGGTGACGCTGATAATGGCGGCATCGCCGCTGACCATCTGTGTTGACTCTTTAAAGTTGCTTAACACCTGACAGATATCAGACATCCACGTCCACTCCTCATTGTAGACTTGAGGAAGCTGACTAACCTGACTACCAGTTCTCGTGGAAGTTGTTATCTGGCAGTCTACAATCGCTCTGCGCAGCTGGTAAACCCTGGCTAACATGTGTAATGTGGAATTCCATCGTGTGGGCACGTCTCACAACAGTCGGTGAACTGTCAGTTGTAAGCGCCGTTGCACTGCCCTGAGAGTGTCACAATCTGTGGTTGACTTGCAGAAATGCACACAGATGCGTCGCACCTTGGTGAGCAAATCAGACAAATTGGGGTAGGTCTTGAGGAACCGCTGAACCACAAGATTAAACACGTGGGCCAGGCAGGTTTTATATGCAGCGTTTATATGGGTTGTTGTTACTTTGGGAAATAGTATTGGTGCATTATGGCACATTTGTGAGTCTGCCGAGTTGCAGAGCCGCCACTAGGTTACGCCCGTTGTCACACACAACCATGCTTGGTTTGAGGTTCAGCGGCGCCAGCCAAAGATCGGTCTGCGCTGTGATGCCCTGTAACAGCTCTTGGGCAGTGTGCCTCTTGTCACCTAAGCTTAGCAGTTTCAGCACCGCCTGTTGGCGCTTACGCACGGCAGTGCTGCTGCGCCAAGAGCTACTGACTGAAGGCGCCGTGCTCACGGATTGTAATTTAGAGTAGGAGGAGGAGGAGGGGTTGGAGGAAGAGGCATAATAAGTCTGAGAAGCCGTGACCGAGGTAGGCCCCGCAATCCTCGGTGTGGGCTGTAAATGAGCGGCCCCAGGGTCAGACTCGGTCCCAGCCTCCACCAAGTTAACCCAATGTGCCTTCAGGGAGATATAGTGTCCCTGCCCGCCAGCACTTGTCCACGAGTCCGTGGTTAGATGGACCTTCTCAGTAACTGTGTTGGTCAGGGCACGGATGATGTTCTCTGACACTTGCTGGTGTAGGGCTGGAATGGCAGATCGGGAAAAATATTAGCGGCTGGGGACCAAGTACCGAGGGACAGCCGCCACCATCAGGTTGCGGAAAGCCTCAATCTCTACCAGTCTATAGCGCAGCATCTCCAGGCTCAGCAGTTTGAAAATGTGGATGTTTAGGGCTTCTGCATGTGGGTGGGTGGAATTGTATTTGCGTTTGCGCTCCAATGTCTTATGCAAAAACAGCTGAATGCTGCGCTGGGACACATTGGTGTAGGGTGTGGAGGATCGTGGAGGAGAAGGGGTGGTAGTAGGGCGGGAGGCGCTCGTGCTGGGGTCCTGGGCGAGGAGTTGACTCGCAGAGCCAGCATGTGACACAGGGGAAGGAGCAGTGGTGTGACCCGCAGGAGGTGAACGGCGTGGTTCCATTGAGTCGTGTGTTTAGCACTCATATGCCTGCGCATGCTGGAAGTGGTTAGGCTGGTAGTGGTGGCTCCCCTGCTTATCCTGGTGTGGCACATGTTGCACACCACAGTTCGTCGGTCATCCTCACTTTCTTTAAAGAACCTCCAGACTTGCGAACATCTAGGCCTCGGCACGGGAGCTTCACTCCGTCAAACAGTTGCTGATCTACTTGCTCTGGCCCTGCTTCTCCCTCTGACCACCCCACCGCTTCTTCCAACCAGTTCTGGTGCTGCACTTGCCTCCCCCTCAGAAGCACTGTCTTTACTAGGCTTACCAACCCAGCTCGGGTCAGTCACCTCATCATCCACCAGCTCTTCCTCCGATTCCTCACTCTGCTCCCCCCTCGGACTTACTGCCCTGACAACAATGCCACTGTCTGACTACCGTTTCTCATCATCATCATCATCCGACACCTCTTGACACACTACTTGCACTAAGTCCACACTCTCATCACCCACACACTGCAAAAGTTTGAAATTTTGGGCATCTGGACAGAGCAACTGCTCCGGTTGCTAGTGAGCACTGGTTTGTATCTCTGGGTAGGGTCCTGAAAAGAGTTCCTGGGAGTATGCCGGATCTGAATCCATATTTTCCATGGGGGGGCCAGGCTGGGGGAAGGAGGTTGAGCTGGAGTAGCCAGAGGTCTACTCCCTTGGCTAGCATGGGTGGACTGCGTGGAAGACTGGGTGGTGGATAAGTTACTGGACACATTATCCGCTATCCACGTCTTCACCTGTTCGCACTGTTGTGGTTTCAATAGTGCTGTATCACGTGACCCTGTAAGTTGTGAGATGAAGCTAGGGTGCGAATCTCTGCGGCGTTCCACTGCTCCCTCATCAGCAGGTACTGTGTCACTCTGTCCAGGACCATGGCCTCTGCCCCCTACATCACTTGGACGCCAACGTCCTCGTCCTCGAACCTTAGCCCTGGGTTCAACATTTTGTGTATTCACTAAACTGTAGAATTAATATCTGAGGCCAAAACCGTTTTCAATAGACTGTAGAATTACTATCTGAGGCCAAAAACGTATTCTCTAGACTGTAGCTAGTGTACCGCACACCACACAATTTTTCACTGGACTGTAGTACATATAATTAAAAAAAAAAAAAAAAAACGTATTCTCTAGACTGCGGCTACTGTACCGCACACCACACAATTTTTCACTGGACTGTAGTACATATAAGTGATAGAAAAAACATTTTCTAGACTGCGGCTACTGTACCACACACCACAGAATTGTTCACTGGACTGTAGTCACCGCCATGCTGTATCAGGCTAAATTTTTGGGTGGTTAAGCTGCTATCTTAGTCTAACTAAGCCACTCTGGGGTTCACCGCCAAGCTGTAAACTGCAATCTCAGTCTTAACAAGTCATCCTGGGGTTCACGCCCATGCTGTAAACTGCAATCTCAGTCAAACTTTGTAATTTAGGGGTTCACCACCAAGGTGTGCTAGACTACAATTTTAGCGGGTTCACCTGCAATCTCAGTCACACGCTTTTTTAAACCATTTGTTTCACCTCCAGGCTCTCACCCATGATTTTTTGGAGGCTCGCCACTACACTGTCGGCCAAAATTGTCTTGAGGGTCACCTGCGGTCTCTCCCCCACAACTTCAAGGAGGGTTACTACCAGGCCCTGGCACACAAACATTGTCTTGAGGGGCACTAAAAGGCTCTTCACCCATCCACATGTGGAGACTAATGGGTGGGTGCAGTGTGCGTCTTAGCCCGTCTGGAATTAGGAAAGCTGGGCACTGTGCTTGGAGGTCTTTGTGTCTGCTGTGGACAGAGTGGGTGTGGGGTGCGTGTTTGCCCATCTGGGATGACGCGAGCTGGGCACTGTGCTGGGAGAACTTTGTGTACGCTGTGGGCTACTGGGTGGGTGCGGGGAGGGAGATGCTTATGCCTGGGGGATAGGACAGCAGTGCCAGCATGGGCAGTGGTGTCACCCGCAGGCGGTGATGGACCTTCGTTGCACCTAGTTGGGTGCTTTACTAACATGTGATAGGCATGTGCCTTGCCCATCTTGGTCTGGGTCAGCACAATTGTCTTGAGGGTCACCACCAGGCTGTTGCCCAGAATTTGGTGTAATGGTACGATTAGGCAGCCTCAGAGGCATCCATGCATGCTGCCCCTGCTGTTTCCTGTCCATTTCCATGGTGTTTCCATCATTTTCTGAGGTTTCCAGGTTTTCACGCAACCTTCCCTGTGCAGAGCTTTGGTCCCCTGCAAAAAATGCTCGAGTCTCCCATTGACTTCAATGGGGTTCGTTATTCGAAACGAGCACCCAAGCATCGGGAAAAATTGGACTCGAGTAACGAGCACCCGAGCATTTTAGTGCTCGCTCATCTCTAGTGGTTATCAAACAGGCAGACAAAGGGGGGAATGTGGTGATCTGGCCCTCGGATATGTATGAAAGGTAAGTATTCAAATTATTGAAAGATAAAGTTTGTTACAAACGTTTGCCAGGTAATCCACTTCCTGTTTTTGAAAAGGAGCTGCATGAGATTCTCGACCAAGCCCAAGCTCAATCAGATGACATCATCTCTAAAAAAGTGAAAGAAATGCTAATAGTCAAATATCCTGAAATTCCAACCTTTTATATAAGATTCACAAAGATATAATGGATCCCGCAGGCCGCCCCATTGTTGCAGGTAATGAAAGTCTATGTGAAAATATCTGTAGGCTTATCGATTTTCATCTACAGCAAATAATGGTTAATCTACCTTCTTTTATTCAGGACACCACAGCAGCTCTCAACAGATTAGCAAATATCAATATTGATGATGAAACACTTATTGTAACAGCTGATGTAGAATCATTATATACCAGCATTAAACATGAAGATGGACTACAAGCGGTTGCTTAATTTTTGAGAGGTAACCATCAAGAACCTCAATTTAATGGGTTGATTTTAGAGTTGCTAAACTTTGTGCTATGTCACAATTTTTTCATTTTTAAGGATCACCATTACCTGCAACTACAAGGGGTGGCCATGGGGGCCACTTGTGCCCCTTCATATGCCAACTTGTTTTTGGGGGCATGGGAGAAAATGATTTTTCAGGAAGATTGTATACAGGGAATAGAGAAGGTGCAAAATTGGATGCGCTATATCGATGTCCTGTTTTTGTGGAAGGGATCGAGAGATGAATTAGATTGCTTCATGTCGGCTTTAAATTCCAACAATTTAAACATCAAACTCACTTTTCAGGCTGGCAGGGAAATGGATTTTCTGGACCTCAAGATCAAAGTAGGCAAAAATGGCTTTCTAGAAACTGATATTTATAGAAAGCAGACGGCAGTTAATGCGCTCCTACATGCAGATTCTTCGCATCCAAAATCCACAATTAATAGTATACCCAAAGGTCAATTTTTGAGGCTTAAGAGGATCTGTTCGGAAGAAGCTTCTTTTTTTCAATGGGCCCAGGAGCTAAAAGAACGGTTCTGGGACAGAGGGTACAGTAATAGACAAATCAACAGAGGATTCAGAATTGCGAAACAAAAAATGAGAAGCAAATTATTGTGTCCAAATGAAGTCAAAATATCTGACTCTACAGTGGCCACACGATTCATCACAAATCGGACAAGATTCTAATGAATTGTATCACAGATCGTCCCTTGATGACAGCCAGGAGGTCTAGAAACTTAAAAGATAGGTTAGTCCATAGCCACTATATATCCGAAACCAGGGGCGTAGCTAAAGGCTCATGGGCCCTGGTGCAAGAGTTCAGCTAGGGTTCACCCCCCCACACAGCGCTGGTGCACCTAGCTTTTCTGCCGGCCAAGTCAAAAATTGAACTCTCCCCCCCATGCCAAATTCTCACCCTAACCTTTTCCCTCCTAACATTACGTATATCACTACAGAACATACAGGGTAAAGCTACATTCACACGACAGTTGTTTTTGCAGCCTGCGATCTGCATATTTTCCGGCTCAGATGCGGACCCATTCACTTCAATGAACACTGTGTGCTGTCCGCACCTGTATGTCCATTCCTATTTTTGTCCATTTGCGGACAAGGATAGGCATTGTTACAGTGGATCTGCAAAAAAAAATGGATGCCATACGGAACATTATCCATTTTTTGCGAATCCGCAATTTGCAGACCGCAAAACACAATGTTCGTGTGAATGTAGCCTAATACAGCGCACATACCTCGTACATCCAGTATAATACAGTGCCCCATACCTCGTACATTCAGTATAATACAGCGCCCCATACCTTGTACGTCCAGTGACGTCTCCTCTGATGTAGATCTTCTCTTTCCTCATCTTCTCCTTTCAGACCAGACGCCATTTTTCAGCCATTTCTCATCTCTGCAGTTTGACAGAAAAAAAATCTTAGTTTACTACTTTTCCATCATCCTCCAGTCTTCTGGACAAATCATCCTACCACCCCCAGTACTGTACACTAATACCACACAGATAGCGCCCTTCAATAATTATTGTCACACAGTGTCCTAAAATAACTGCACCCAGCAAATAGTGTCCCATAATAGTGTGAACATAATGTCCCCCAGAAATAACTGCGCTGATACTGTGCCAGGGTGCCCCCCCAGTAATAGTGGCCCCCAAAGTCCCAACTAATTCTCTGCCAGAGTGCACTTGTTAGTAATAGTGCCCCCAACAGTACTAATGTCCCCACTGTGCCCCAGAAGTAATAATGCTTCCAATGTGCAAGTAAGAAGTGCCCCCAAAATTTCACCCCAATAATGTGACAGTAAGAAATGCTCCCCACCCATAGATGCTCCCCAAATTATGTGCAAGTAAGAAACGACCCAATAATGCGCAAGAAGTTCCCCCCATTGATTCCCCCCAAAATCATGTGCCAGTAAGAAATGCCCCCAGTGCCCCTGACAACAACTTCACCACTGTTTGACAACCGTGTCTCCTCATCATCCGACACCTCTTTACAAACTTCTTCCACTAACTCAACATTGTCATCATCATCATCATCATCACCATCATCACCCACAGACTGCGACAGTTGGAAAACTTGGGCATCGGGAACGAGGTCAGCAGCAACCTGAGAAGTGGTTTGTGACTCTGGGAAGGGTCCAGAAAACAGTTCCTCAGAGTATGCCGGATCACATTCCAAATTTTCCTGGGAGGGGGCAGACTGGGGGGAAGGAGGTTGAGGTGGAGGAGCCAGAGGAGTGCTCCCTTGGGTAACGTGGGTGGACTGCGTGGAAAACTGACTGGTGGACAAATTACTTGAAGCATTGTCCGCAGTGCTGTTCGCACTGTTGTGGTTTCAACAGTCCTCTACCACGTGTCCCTGTAAGTTGAGACATGAAGCTAGAGAGTGTAGCTCTGCGGCGTTCCTCTGCTCCCTCATCAGCAGGTACTGTCTCACCCTGCCCAGGACAACGGCCTCTTCCCCCTGCAGTAATTGAATGCCCACGCCCACACCCTCGTCCTCGACCCTAAGCCCTGGGGTTCAACATTTTCTGTATATAAGTGTATTATATAAAACATAAAAAATAAATGGGCCTGCTGTACTGAAACACACAAACTTGTTCAGTCTGGTTGAATTAAGTGACGTACAGAAAGTGTCACCTGGACAGAAAATACGGATTGTAGTGAGTGTACTGAACTGTGACACACAGAATGGTTCCACACTGCTGTGTGAAATGGATTTGTATCACTGAGCTAAAACAACAAAAAAACTATTTTTTTTATATTTTTGGTTTTTTATTTTTGGTTTTTTTTGGAACGTGATGTGCAGAAACTATCGTAGAGCTAACTGACACCCTGCTGATGGTGGCTATTTTGACTGCGACCCAGACAAATGTCGCACAGAGATTTTTGGGATCAAGCTATATACGTGGAAGCAAAAGACCTGGTTGTATTAAGTGACGTACACAAAGTGTCACCTGGACAGAAAATACGGATTGTAGTGAGTGTACTGAACTGTGACACACAGAATGGTTTCACACTGCTGTGTGAAATGGATTTGTATCACTGAGCTAAAACAACAAAAAAACTATTTTTTTTTATATTTTTGTTTTTTTTGTTTTTGTTTTTTTTGGAACGTGATGTGCAGAAACTATCGTAGAGCTAACTGACACCCTGCTGACGGTGGCTATTTTGACTGTGACCCAGACAAATGTCGCACAGAGATTTTTGGGATCAAGCTATATACGTGGAAGCAAAAGACCTAGTTGTATTAAGTGACGTACAGAAAGTGTCACCTGGACAGAAAATACGGATTGTAGTGAGTGTACTGAACTGTGACACACAGAATGGTTCCACACTGCTGTGTGAAATGGATTTGTATCACTGAGATATAACATTAAAAAAAAAGGGGGTTATATATGGCGATAGCTGCACTACTAGTGCCAGCCAGCCAGCCAGCCAAGCCAGGAGACAAAAAAAAATTTTCTTGTAGCCCTTAGAAGGGCTGTTGGGTTCTTTGTGGGTGATTCCTGCCTAACAGAGAACTAAATGCAGGCCCTAACACTCTCCCTGAAACGCAGCAGCTCTATCCCTAACGACATCCAGACAGCATCTGAGCCGAGCACCGTGGCCAGTCACTAGTATATTCCAGGGTCACCTGATCAGGCCAGCCAACCCTTGCTATCGACATGTAAGGGCCCCACGTGATGCTGGGTGTACCGCAGAGTCTCCTGGCTTGTGATTGGCTGAATTTATAGGCGCCAAAAATGCATGATGCGGAAGTTGCCATTTCCTCGAGCATGGCGAGATACTCGTCCGAGCAGCGAGCACTTACGAGTACCCTAATACTCGAACGAGCACCAAGCTCGGACGAGTATGCTCGCTCATCTCTATTACCTATCCTTTGGAGGCAGAAGGTAAGAGCAGTCTTTTTTGGATGCCAGCAGACGCAGCTATGTTTACCTTAAGTTGCATAAACCAGGATTATTATGTACCCTATTTGGAGCTTGTGCTATTACATCCTTGAATAAGTATCTCAATATATGGTCAGTACATATCATATATAGACAGAGGATACTTACACTGTCTCCCCGACCATGGCACTTTTTGTATATACTTTATTTCTTTATAGGCTTTGTTTGTAAATTTTGGACAATAGGTCTCCTGCATGACTACTATACATGTATTAAGTAACTATAAATGGAAAGACAACAGGACAAATGATTATCTTTGAGAATATAAATCTTTATTTCAACATGCTTACTTGTACAAACCATTTTCTGACATTGTATTTTCCTATTATGTTGTAGTCTGAAGAAAGCCGTATGTGGCCGAAACGTCACATGTATGCATGTGCCGCAATTACCTTTTCAATAAATATACTTACCTTTGCAACAAAAGCCGGAGTCATTTTTGTCTAGTTTATATTATTGAGCTATTTGTCCTTTAGTACAGTGGTCCTCACCTCCAGTCCTCAGGACCCACCTGCTGGTCATGTTTTCAGGATTTCCTTAGAATTGAGAAGGTGATATAATTAGGGTAATTGCATCAGGAGGTACCACAGGTATTCATTCTGTGGGATATTCTCAAATCCTGACCGGTAGGTGGGCCCTGAGGACTGGAGATGATGAGCACTGCTTTAGAACATAGGGGTAAGCATTCAGTATGGAGCTATTATTGACTTTTTTTTTTGTTTTATAGCTTCCTGCAAAATTATTCTTGCCATAACAACAGTTTGGCCTTTTTTTACAGGTTTTGTTCTTGACTTGCATTTGACTAAAATTGTATGAAGGTTAGGGGATAAAAGGCTTTAAAAAATAAAAAAAAAATTGTTAAGGCTATTAAAAAACCATATAAACTGACTTGTAAGTGTGAAATCACAGGGTGGTAGAAAGATTAATTTACTAGCCATCCTATTGAACCCCTTAGTGACCATAAATATGTCTTTTTAAGGGCCCTTTACACAGGTCGACAATTAAACAGATAATCACTAATCTAGTTAGGCCATGTTCACATGTCAGTTATTTGATCAGTTATTTCCATCAGTTATTATGAGCCAAAACCAGGCGTGAGTCAAAAACACAGAACATTTGCAGATCTTTTCATTATACCTTATCTCTGTGTAGCCTCTACTTCTGGTTTTGGCTCAAAAAACTGGAAATAACTGATCAAATAACTGATGTGTGAACAAGGCCTTTTTAATGATTTGTTTTTATTAATTTCACTTATGGTAAAAAAAATCACCATATTAAAGTTTTTTTTTACTCTGCTTGATTCCACACTAATTTAGTTTGGAGAGTGCGTACCCATTATTATTTTTTTTATAATACGGTAAATAGGCATGGGTCATGCAGCAGAATAGGTAAATGGGCAAAGTCAGGTAACTAACAAACTAGTTAAGTACCCAGAAATGACCAGCCATTGGATAGGGAAAATTAGGGAGTGAGCACGTGGGTCCTTAAAGTACCATACAGACAGAGAGGCAGTGCAGGCCATGGAGCGCTGGCAGTTGGACCCACTGCCAACAGCCAGAGAAGGGCAAGCAGGTTTGGGCCATTGGGAAGCAACAGAGACAGCTGGGTGAGTGATGTTCTGCAGAGAAGAATGACAGAAAATCCCCAAATCCAGATGTGCAAACCTTTTGGCATCATAACAAAAAAGGCTGGATGCTGTTATTGCTGTCAACTAAATACTGAGTAAAAGGGTCTGAAAAAGTACTAACCGTATGTCTAGGTTTGCACCCGGTATCAAAGTCTATATACTTTTTTTACTTTGATACTTGATTTGGTTCGATACCTGGATTACCCATTTTTATCCGTTCATGTCATAGAACATGACATGCCCACGACTCACACCATGTTCTCATCAGCAGCTAAACAGCGGAGGAGGGAGGGTGTCCCCATCTTCCCACTGTGATATGGCCAGCCACTACTACAAATGAAAATGCTGAGGGAGGAGTCAGGTTGGGACTTTGAAGCAACATGCCACTGTGACACCAATGAAAATGAGAGTAGACTGAGGGGTGAGTGTTAGGGTCAGTGTCAGTGAGGGGACAGGGACAGTGACAGAAGCAAGGTGGGGAATAGTGTGTTCATAGGAGTGGAGGGTTCCATGTTCTTCCAATGATCAGCACTACGGCCAACCACAGTCACAGAGGAACACTGGGGTTAATGTGACTCATTAACCCCAATGTTGTCATTATGTGGGATAAATTATGGGGTCACTTATTATTAATGTGAGGCATATGGTGTTATTACTTTAGTACCTCCGTGTGCCTCAGATTAATAATAACTGACACCATTATGCACCTCCTCATATAATGAATAGAGATGAGCGAGTAGTGAAATATTCGAAAGTTCGAAATTCGATTCGAATAGACCGCGATATTCGACTATTCGACCGAATATCGAATCTATGAAAGTCTATTTATCCATTTAAGTCTATGGGAAAAAAAAGCTCGCCACTTGGAAATCTCAATTCGACCACTTGGAGGTCACCAAGTCCACCCTGAAACCTCAGAAAAGGATGCCAACACTGCTGGAATGCAACTGGGACAGCAGGGGAAGCATGTCTGGGTGCATATAACGCGCCCAAGTCGCACTATTACGCCACTATCACAGCCTCTCAACAATACACTCCAAAGACAATATAACCTCTCTGTAAAGTGAGACCATACAAGGAAACCTTCTTTCCTCTACATTGCCATGGACCCCAAGCCAAACTAGACAAAAAACAAGATAAAATTCTGCACCCCTTAAAATCACGTTGCCTATGACAACCACAGATGGCATAGGCAAGGGGGAAAGCAATCAAGCCATCACTATTTTTCCCTCTGTGCCATCCCTGCCTTGCCCAGGCACATGTCCCAGAACATCATCCACGCCCGAGTAACACGGTTACTGCAAAAGGCCATTTGACCACCAACACTTTGGTTTGAGGCCGGGGATGCTACATCTCCCTGACAGCACACTGGGTGAATGTTGTGGAGGCGGGGACGGGCAAACCTGCTACCCCCACCCAAGTTTTGGGACTTGGTTCTGTCTGGATTTCCGCAACCCTTACAGACAGCTCAGCAAACCCCTCCTACTCCTTCTAGATTTGTTAAATCTGTCCACCACCCAGTCAAGTCCACAAAGTCCAGTCTCGTCGATAGCCTGCAGAAACTGCAGGGACCTCACTCTGACCCTCCTTCCTCCCACCCTGCCCAATGTTATCAACCCAGTGTTCCCACCCATGCAAGAATCGCAGGAGCTATCTGAGGATTTTGTTTGTTCTGATGCCCAAACACTGGAGCAAGCTCCATCTCTAGCTGATGGTGGTGTGGAAGGGGCACTAAAGTGTAAAATGATTAGGGATGATGATGAGACACAGTTGCCAGCAAGGGAGGCTGTTGGAGCAAAGTGAGGCAGTGTAAGAGGAGGTGGTTGAGTATGACGAAGTCAGTGACCCGACCTGGCCCAGTGTCATGTCTAGCAGGTAAAGCAGTGGGGATGTTGAGGGATGCGTAGGACCGCAAAAGGCAGGAAGAGGCCGTGGGCTGGCCAGAGGCTCATGGAGAAGGCAGGCTAGAGCCCGCAGGGCCGCATCTCTTCCCTATAACAGGCCCCCACACAAAGCTCTCCTATCGAGGGCTCTTAGGTCCTTGTTGTGAAAATATTTTAATGAGTGCGCAAAGTTAGCTTGAGGTGAGCCCTCGAAAAAATTATATGGAGGCCCAAGAGGTGAGCCCTCGAAAAAATTAAGTGGAGGCCAAAGAGGTGAGACCTCTTAAAAATTGTATTAAGGCCCAAGAGGTGAGCCATAATAAAAATTGTTTGTAGGCCCAAGAGGTGAGACCTCTTAAAAAGTGTTTGTAGGCCCAAGAGGTGAGACCTCTTAAAAATTATGTGGAGGCCAAAGAGGTGAGACCTCTTAAAAATTGTTTGTAGGCCCAAAAGGTGAGACCTCTTAACAATTGTATTAAGGCCCAAGAGGTGAGCCATAATAAAAATTGTTTGTAGGCCCAAGAGGTGAGACCTCTTAACAATTGTATTAAGGCCCAAGAGGTCAGCCATAATAAAAATTGTTTGTAGGCCCAAGAGGTGAGACCTCTTAAAAATTGTTTGTAGGCCCAAGAGGTGAGCCATGAGAAAAATTGTTTGTAGGCCAAAGAGGTGAGACCTCTTAAAAATTGTTTGTAGGCCCAAGAGGTGAGACCTCTTAAAAATTGTTTGTAGGCCCAAGAGGTGAGCCATAAATATATAAATTTTTTTTTTACGGAGCAATTCTACGGCGGTTAAGGAGGAGGAGGAGGAGGTGGAGGAGGAAATGGCACTTCATACAGATGGCACTTCACTTTTGGCTGCTTTCCACTGTTGGAGAAGCAAAGTCCGGGTCAATCCACTTGCTGTTCATTTTGATTAGCGTCAGCCTGTCGGCACTGTCGGTTGACAGGCGGCTGCGCTGAACACCCTTTCTGATAGCACGCTGGCGGCAGGGCAGGCAAGCACCTCCAAGGCGTACAGGGACAGTTCCAGCCACGTGTCCAACTTGGAGACCCAGTAAGTGTAGGACGCCGAGGGATCGGGGAGGACAGGGGTACGGTCTGCCAGGTACTCCCGCAACATCCGCCGATACTTGTCCCTCCTGCTGATAGCGGGCCCCGCAGTGATGGAAGTTGCACGAGGGGGTGCCATGAACGTGTCCCACACCTTGGAGAGTGTTCCCCTGGTGGCTCTGGGCCTGATCGATGTTGTGGGACTCTGGGAGACCCTCTCCTCTCTGCCGCCAGCGATGGTGGGTGGGAAAATCTCCATCATGTTCTGCACGAGTTCCCTCTGGTATTCCAGCAATCGATTCGTCCTCTCCTCTACCGGAATAAAAGAGGAGACGTTATCTTTATACCGGGGGTCCAGGAGTGCGAAGACCCAGTACAGTTTGTTCTCCACTATCCGGACAACACGTGTGTCCCGGGAAAAGCAGCCCAGCATGAAGTCAGCCATGTGTGCCAGACTCTGAATAGGCATGACGTCACTGCCCCCACCAGAAGGATCACTTGCCATTTCCTCCTCTTCCTCTTCCGCCTCCTCTCCGCCCCATCCGCGCTGAACCAATGGGACGCACACAGCCTGACTGCTACCCTCGCCGCCAGCATCCGCCTCCTCTTCCACAGCCACCTCCACGTCGTCCTCCTCCTCCTCATCCTCCTCCTCCTCCTGCAACTGCCACCGAGAAGCAGACAAAAGTGTGGTCTGACTGTGTAGCTCCGTTGCGTCTCCTCCTACCCCCGTCTCCTCTGCGTGCAATGCGTTCTCCCTTATTGCGATGAGCGATTCTTTAAGGACGCATAGGAGCGGGATGGTTACGCTCACTATAGCGTCCTCGCTGCTGACCTTCTTGGTGGACTCCTCAAAGATACGCAGTACATCGCATATGTCTGCCATCCATGGCCACTCGTGGTTGGCAAACTGAGGGAGCTGAGTTGGAGGCACGCGTGGATTCATAATCTGGTACTCCATCAATGCTCTCTGCTGCTCACACACCCTGGCCAACATGGAATAGGTGGAATTCCAGCGAGTCGGCAGGTCGCACAACAGCCGATGTTCAGGCAAATGGAGGCGTTGCTGGAGTTTTTTAAGCTAGCAGCAGCTACAGTTGACTTCCGAAAGTGAGCGCACAAGCGCCGCACTTTCACCAGTAGCTCTGCCAGGTTGGGGTAAGTCTTTAGAAATTTTTGGACTACCAGATTAAAAACGTGGGCCAGGCATGGTACGTGATTGAGTTCGGCAAGCTCCAGAGCCGCCACCAGGTTACGGCCGTTATCGCACACGACCATGCCTGGTCCTAGCTGCAGCGGCGACAGCCACATCTCCGTCTGCTGCAATATGGCGTCCCTCACCTCTGGGGCGCTGTGCTTCCTGTCGCCCAAGCTGATGAGCTTAAGCACCGCCTGCTGACGTCTCCCCGCGCCAGTGCTGCAACGCTTCCAGCTAGCGGCTGAGGGCGATGTTAGGCAGGAGGAGGAGGAGGAAGAGGAGGGGGGTTTATCAGAACCCGTGCTGGCAATCTTGGGCGGGGGTGGTAGGTAGGCCGTCTCTGTTTGCGACCCCGTCCCCGCTTCCACAACATTCACCCAGTGTGCCGTCAAAGAGATGTATCGTCCCTGGCCGCAAGCGCTTGTCCACGAGTCGGTGGTCAAGTGGACCTTTGCGCTGACTGCGTACCTCAGGGCCCGCCTGATGTTACGCGACACGTGCTGGTGCAGGGCGGGGACGGCACTCCGGGAAAAGTAGTGGCGGCTGGGGACGGAATAGCGAGGTGCGGCAGCCGCCATCAGGTCGCGGAAGGCCTGCGTCTCCACAAGCCTAAACGGCAACATCTCCAGGGCCAGCAGTTTGGAGATGTGGCAGTTTAAGGCTTGGGCTTGGGGGTGACTCGAGGCGTACTTCCGCCTGCGGTCGAACGCCTGCGAGATGGACAGTTGATGGGACGAGGAGTGTGAAGGTGCAGGCGAAGATGCGGGGGAAGGGGAGGCTGAAGGAGAAGGCCCCAAAGTAGCCGAGGCAGAGGCAGATGTGGAGGTGTCCTGGCTGGAGGTCTGGACCGCAGTGGCAGCACACAACAAAGGGGAAGAGGCAGTGGCAGGAAGACCTTGCGCAGGTTGTATTGCGTTTGCTCTCTCCCACTCAGCCCAGTGCTTGACTTCCAAGTGACGCCGCATGCCTGAGGTTGTCATATTGCTCTTCTCAGAGCCCCTACTCAGTTTTGAGTGGCAGAGTGTGCAAACCGCGCTCAGTTTGTCATCCGCACAAACAATAAAAAATCTCCACACCACAGAAGTACGAGGCCTCGATGGGGGAGCTTCGCGCGACTGCCTGCTGCCGGGAACAGCTTCGGCCCTGCTGGCTGTGGCCTCACTTCTCTGTCTGGACTGTCCTCTGCCTGTGGACATCCCTCTGCCTCTGGACATCCCTCTGCTCTGGACATCCCTCTGCCTCTGGACATCCCTCTGCCTCTTGCTGCCTTTTTCGGTGCTGCGCAGACCACCACCTCTCCACTGCTTTCCCCGCTGGACATCACCCCTGGCCAAGTGGGGTCGGTCATTTCGTCATCCACCACCTCCTCTTCCACTTCCTCACTCTGCTCCTCCTCCTGCCCACTGGACATTCCAACAGCCTCCCTTGATGGCAACTGCGTCTCATCATCATCATCGCTCATGATAACAGATGCTGGTTCAGGGTCCACATCAGCAGGAGATGGCGAATACTCAAGTGGTTGGGCATCACTACAAACAAATTCCTCTGGTAGCTCCAGGGATTCTTCCGGCACATCTGAAAAAGGACCCGAAAAGAGCTCCTGGGAGGGGTCAAGGGTGGGTTGACTCTGTTGGCCAGGTGTGGAGGAAGGAGGGTCAGAGTGAGACTGTGTGGATGACTGGCTGGTGGACAACTGTGTGGAAGCGCTATCGGCTATCCATTGCACCACCTGTTCACACTGCTCAGGCCTCAACAGCGGTGTAACCCACCCCCTGCTTAACTGTCCCATAAAGGCAGGGATTCTGGATGAGCGGAATCCTGGCTGCCCCTCACCAGCACGCATTGTATCCCCACTGTCTTCAACAAGGCCCCCAACAGCATTTCCGCGCCCCCGTCCTCGTCCACGTCCACGTCCAATTTCGCTAGCCCTCCGCATTTTTTTTTTTGTTACAATATTTGGCGTACACAGCCGTGTACTAACAGGTCAGACGGTGTGTATTAACACCACGTATATACAAGATTTTTGCAAGCACGCAGAACGCACAGTACAGGTGCCAAATAAAATGCCTTTTTTTTAAATATTTCTAGGTACACAGCCGTGTACTAACAGGTCAGACGGTGTGTATTAACACCACGTATATAAAATAATTTTGCAAGCACGCAGAACGCACAGTACAGGTGCCAAATAAAATGCCTTTTTTTTATATTTCTAGGTACACAGCCGTGTACTAACAGGTCAGACGGTGTGTATTAACACCACGTATATACAAGATTTTTGCAGGCACGCAGAACGCACAGTACAGGTGCCAAATAAAATGCCTTTTTTTTATATTTCTAGGTACACAGCCGTGTACTAACAGGTCAGACGGTGTGTATTAACACCACGTATATAAATAATTTTGCAAGCACGCAGAACGCACAGTACAGGTGCCAAATAAAATGCCTTTTTTTTTAATATTTCTAGGTACACAGCCGTGTACTAACAGGTCAGACGGTGTGTATTAACACCACGTATATAAAATAATTTTGCAAGCACGCAGAACGCACAGTACAGGTGCCAAATAAAATGCCTTTTTTTAATATTTCTAGGTACACAGCCGTGTACTAACAGGTCAGACGGTGTGTATTAACACCATGTATATAAAATAATTTTGCAAGCACGCAGAACGCACAGTACAGGTGCCAAATAAAATGACTTTTTTTTATATATTTCTAGGTACACAGCCATGTACTAACAGGTCAGACGGTGTGTATTAACACCACGTATATACAAGATTTTTGCAGGCACGCAGAACGCACAGTACAGGTGCCAAATAAAATGCCTTATTTTTTTATATTTCTAGGTACACAGCCGTGTACTAACAGGTCAGACGGTGTGTATTAACAACACGTATATAAAATAATTTTGCAAGCACGCAGAACGCACAGTACAGGTGCCAAATAAAAGGCCTTTTTTTTAATATTTCTAGGTACACAGCCTTGTACTAACAGGTCAGACGGTGTGTATTAAAACAACGTATATACAAGATTTTTGAAGGCACGCAGTACGCACAGTACAGGTGCCAAATAAAATGCCTTTTTTTTTATATATTTCTAGGTACACAGCCTTGTACTAACAGGTCAGACGGTGTGTATTAACACCACGTATATACAAGATTTTTGCAGGCACGCAGAACGCACAGTACAGGCGCCAAATAAAATGCCTTTTTTTAAATATTTCTAGGTACACAGCCGTGTACTAACAGGTCAGACGGTGTGTATTTACACCACGTATATAAAATAATTTTGCAAGCACGCAGAACGCACAGTACAGGTGCCAAATAAAATGCCTTTTTTTAATATTTCTAGGTACACAGCCGTGTACTAACAGGTCAGACGGTGTGTATTAACACCACGTATATAAAATAATTTTGCAAGCACGCAGAACGCACAGTACAGGTGCCAAATAAAAGGCCTTTTTTTTAATATTTCTAGGTACACAGCCTTGTACTAACAGGTCAGACGGTGTGTATTAACACCACGTATATACAAGATTTTTGCAGGCACGCAGTACGCACAGTACAGGTGCCAAATAAAATGCCTTTTTTTTATATATTTCTAGGTACACAGCCTTGTACTAACAGGTCAGACGGTGTGTATTAACACCACGTATATACAAGATTTTTGCAGGCACGCAGTACGCACAGTACAGGTGCCAAATAAAATGCCTTTTTTTTATATATTTCTAGGTACACAGCCTTGTACTAACAGGTCAGACGGTGTGTATTAACACCACGTATATACAAGATTTTTGCAGGCACGCAGAACGCACAGTACAGGCGCCAAATAAAATGCCTTTTTTTAAATATTTCTAGGTACACAGCCGTGTACTAACAGGTCAGACGGTGGGTATTTACACCACGTATATAAAATAATTTTGCAAGCACGCAGAACGCACAGTACAGGTGCCAAATAAAATGCCTTTTTTTTAATATTTCTAGGTACACAGCCGTGTACTAACAGGTCAGATGGTGTGTATTAACACCACGTATATAAAATAATTTTGCAAGCACGCAGAACGCACAGTACAGGTGCCAAATAAAATGCCTTTTTTTAATATTTCTAGGTACACAGCCGTGTACTAACAGGTCAGACGGTGTGTATTAACACCACGTATATAAAATAATTTTGCAAGCACGCAGAACGCACAGTACAGGTGCCAAATAAAATGCCTTTTTTTTAATATTTCTAGGTACACAGCCTTGTACTAACAGGTCAGACGGTGTGTATTAACACCACGTATATACAAGATTTTTGCAGGCACGCAGAACGCACAGTACAGGTGCCAAATAAAATGCCTTTTTTTTATATATTTCTAGGTACACAGCCTTGTACTAACAGGTCAGACTGTGTGTATTAACACCACGTATATAACAAGATTTTGCAGGCACGCAGACGCACAGTACAGGTGCCAAATAAAATGCCTTTTTTTATATATTTCTAGGTACACAGCCTTGTACTAACAGGTCAGACGGTGTGTATTAACACCACGTTATATACAAGATTTTTTGCAAGCACGCAGAACGCACAGTACAGGTGCCAAATAAAATGCCTTTTTTTTAATATTTCTAGGTACACAGCCGTGTACTAACAGGTCAGACGTGTGTATTAACACCACGTATATAAAATAATTTTGCAAGCACGCAGAACGCACAGTACAGGTGCCAAATTAAAATGCCTTTTTTTATATATTTCTAGGTACACAGCCGTGTACTAAACAGGTCAGACGGTGTGTATTAACACCACGTATATACAAGATTTTTGCAGGCACGCAGAACGCACAGTACAGGTGCCAAATAAAATGCCTTTTTTTATATATATTTCTAGGTACACAGCCGTTGTACTAACAGGTCAGACGGTGTGTATTAACACCACGTATATAAAAGATTTTGCAGGCACGCAGAACGCACAGTACAGGTTGCAATAAAAGGCTTTTTTTTAAAATATTCTAGGTACACAGCCGTTACTACAGGTCAGACGGTGTGTATTAAACCAGTATATACAAGATTTTTGCAAGCACGCAGAACGCACAGTACAGGTGCCAAATAAAATGCCTTTTTTTTATATTTCTAGGTACACAGCCGTGTACTAACAGGTCAGACGGTGTGTATTAACACCACGTATATAAAGTAATTTTGCAAGCACGCAGAACGCACAGTACAGGTGCCAAATAAAAGGCCTTTTTTTAAA
>ONZH01002225.1:0-40000 GCA_900303285.1 Rhinella marina
TGCACGTGTGTGTACTGTATCTGGGATTGCCACGTGTGTGTACTTTTGGGATTGCACGTGTGTGTACTGTATCTGGGATTGCACCAACTGTGTGTACTGTATCTGGATTGCAGTGTATGTGCACATGTTATCTTGGTATTGCACGTGTGTGTTGTACTTGGGATTGCACACGTGTGTTACTGTATCTGGATTGCACACATCTGGATTGCATGGTATCTGGATTGGTGTTGTACACACGTTTGTACTGTATTGGGATGCACAGTGTATGTACTGTATCTGGGATGCACAAGTGTGTGTACTGTATCTGGATTGCACGTGTGTGTACTGTATCTGGGATTGCACACGTGTGGTGTACTGTATCTGGGATTGCACACGTGTGTTACTGTATCTGGATGCACACGTTGTACGCTATCTGGGATTCACACGTTTGTACTGTATCTGGGATTGCACACTTTTACGGATCTGGATTGCACATGTGTGTGTACTGTATCGGGATTGCACACGCATGTGTACTGTTGGGATGCACACGTGTGTATGTACTGTATCTGGGAATTGCACGTGTGTATGTTACTGTATCTGGAATTGCACACGTGGTGTTGTACTGTATCTGGATTGCACACGTTTGTACTGTATCTGGGATTGGCACACGTGTGTGTACTGTATCTGGGATTGCACACGTTTTGTACTGTATCTGGGATGCACACGTTTGTACTGTATCTGGGATTGCACACGTGTGGTGTGTACTGTATCTGGGGATTGCACACGTGTGTGTACTGTATCTGGGATTGCACACGTTTGTATTGTATCTGGGATTGCACATGTGTATGTACTGTATCTGGGATTGCACAAGTGTGTGTACTGTTTCTGGGATTGCACACGTGTATGTACTGTATCAGGGATTGCACACGTGTGTATGTACTGTATCTGGGATTGGCACGTGTGTATGTACTGTATTCTGGGATTGCACACGTGTGTGTACTGTATCTGGGATTGCACACGTTTGTATTGTATCTGGGATTGCACAGTGTATGTATCTGTATCTGGGATTGCACAAGGTGTGTGGTACTGTTTCTGGGATTGCACACGTGTATGTACTGTAATCTGGGATTGCACACGTGTGTATGTACTGTATCTGGGATTGCACGTGTGTATGTACTGTATCTGGGATTGCACAAGTGTGTGTACTGTATCTGGGATTGCACACGTTTGTACTGTATCTGGGATTGCACACGTGTGTGTACTGTATCTGGGATTGCACACGTTTGTACTGTATCTGGATTGCACACGTTTGTACTGTATCTGGGATTGCACACGTGTGTGTGTACTGTATCTGGATTGCACACGTGTGTGTACTGTATCTGGGATTGCACACTTTGTATTGTATCTGGATTGCACATGTGTATGTACTGTATCTGGGATTGCACAAGTGTGTGTACTGTTTTCTGGATTGCACACGTGTATGTACTGTATCAGGGATTGCACACGTGTGTGTACTGTATCTGGGATTGCACTGTGTGTGTACTGTATCTGGGATTGCACTGTGTGTGTACTGTATCTGGGATTGCACACGTTTGTACTGTATCTGGGATTGCACGTGTATGTACTGTATCTGGGATTGCACACGGTGTGTGTACTGTATCTGGGATTGCACACGTGTGTGTTCTGTATCTGGATTGCACACGTGTGTGTACTGTATCTGGGATTGCACACGTGTGTGTACTGTATCTGGATTGCACTGTGTGTGTACTGTATTCTGGGATTGCACGTGTGTGTACTGTATCTGGGATTGCACATGTGTGTGTACTGTATCTGGGATTGCAACTGTGTGTGTACTGTATCTGGGATTGCACTGTGTGTGTACTGTATCTGGATTGCACGGTGTGTGTACTGTATCTGGGATTGCACATGTGTATGTACTGTATCTGGGATTGCACATGTGTATGTACTGTATCTGGGATTGCACACGTGTGTACTGTATCTGGGATTGCCACACGTGTGTACTGTATCTGGGATTGCCACACGTGGTGTACTGTATCTGGGATTGCACTGTGTGTGTTATTGTATCTGGGATTGCACTGTGTGTGTACTGTATCTGGGATTGCACTGTGTGTGTACTGTATCTGGGATTGCACTGTGTGTGTACTGTATCTGGGATTGCACACGTTTGTACTGTATCTGGGATTTGCACACGTGTGTACTGTATCTGGGATTGCACAAGTGTGTGTACTGTATCTGGATGCACAAGTGTGTGTACTGTATCTGGGATTGGCACACGTGTGTGTACTGTATCTGGGATTGCACACGTGTGTGTGTGTGTGTGTGTGTACTGTATCTGGGATTGCACACGTGTGTGTACTGTATCTGGGATTGCCACTGTGTGTGTACTGTATCTGGGATTGCACTGTGTGTGTACTGTATCTGAGATGCACTGTGTGTACTGTATCTGGGAATTGCCACACGTTTGTGTACTGTATCTGGGGATTGCACACGTGTGTACTGTATCTGGGATTGCACGTGTGTGTACTGTATCTGGGATTGCACAAGTGTGTACTGTATTCTGGGATTGCACGTGTGTGTACTGTATCTGGGATTGCACGTTGTGTGTACTGTATCTGGGATTGCACGTGTGTGTACTGTATCTGGGATTGCACGTGTGTTGTACTGTATCTGGATTGCACGTGTGTGTGCTGTATCTGGGATTGCACGTGTGTGTGCTGTATCTTGGATTGCACGTGTGTGTGCTGTATCTGGGATTGCACGTGTGTGTACTGTATCTGGGATTGCACTGTGTGTGTACTGTATCTGGGATTGCACACGTGTGTACTGTATCTTGGATTGCACACGGTGTGTACTGTATCTGGGATTGCACACGTGTGTACTGTATCTGGGATTGCACGTGTGTGTACTGTATCTGGTATTGCACGTGTGTGTACTGTATCTGGGATTGCACGTGTGTGTACTGTATCTGGGATTGCACACGTTTGTACTGTATCTGGGATTGCACGTGTGTGTACTGTATCTGGGATTGCACACGTTTGTACTGTATCTGGGATTGCAGGTGTGTGCACTGTATCTGGGATTGCACGTGCTGTGTGCTGTATCTGGGATTGCACGTGTGTGTACTGTATCTGGGATTGCACTGTGTGCTGTACTGTATCTGGGATTGCACACGTGTGTGTACTGTATCTGGGATTGCACACATGTGTGTACTGTATCTGGGATTGCACACGTGTGTGTGCTTTATCTGGGATTGCACACGTGTGTGTGCTGTATCTGGGATTGCACACGTGTGTGTACTGTATCTGGGATTGCACACGCTGTGTGTTGCTGTATCTGGGATTGCCACACGTGTGTGTACTGTATCTGGGATTGCACACGTGGTGGTACTGTATCTGGGATTGTACACGTGTGTGGTGCTGTATCTGGGATTGCACACGTTTGTACTGTATCTGGGATTGCACATGTGTGCTACTGTATCTGGGATTGCACATGTGTGTGTACTGTATCTGGGATTGCCACTGTGTGTGTACTGTATCTGGGATTGCACTGTGTGTGTACTGTATCTGGGATTGCACATGTGTATGTACTGTATCTGGGATTGCCACATGTGTATGTACTGTATCTGGGATTGCACACGTGTGTACTGTATCTGGGATTGCACACGTGTGTACTGTATCTGGGATTGCACTGTGTGTGTACTGTATCTGGGATTTGCACTGTGTGTGTACTGTATCTGGGATTGCACTGTGTGTGTACTGTATCTGGGATTGCACACGTTTGTACTGTATCTGGGATTGCACACGTGTGTACTGTATCTGGGATTGCACACGTGTGTACTGTATCTGGGATTGCACACATGTGTATGTACTGTATCTGGGATTGCCACAAGTGTGGTGTACTGTATCTGGGATTGCACACGTGTGTGTGTGTGTGTACTGTATCTGGATTGCACACGTGTGTGTACTGTATCTGGGATTGCACTGTGTGTGTACTGTATCTGGGATAGCACTGTGTGTACTGTATCTGAGATTGCACTGTGTGTACTGTATCTGGGATTGCACACGTTTGTGTACTGTATCTGGGATTGCACACATGTGTGTACTGTATCTGGGATTGCACGTGTGTGTACTGTATCTGGGATTGCACGTGTGGTGTACTGTATCTGGGATTGCACGTGTGTGTACTGTATCTGGGATTGCACGTGTGTACTGTATCTGGGATTGCACGTGTGTACTGTATCTGGGATTGCACGTGTGTGTGCTGTATCTTGGATTGCACGTTGTGTGCTGTATCTTGGATTACACGTGTGTGTGCTGTATCTGGGATTGGCACGTGTGTGTACTGTATCTGGGATTGCACTGTGGTTGTGTACTGTATCTGGGATTGCACACGTGTGTACTGTATCTTGGATTGCACACGTGTGTACTGTATCTTGGATTGCACACGTGTGTACTGTATCTTGGATTGCACACGTGTGTACTGTATCTGGGATTGCACACGTGTGTACTGTACCTGGGATTGCACACGTGTGTGTACTGTATCTGGTATTGCACGTGTGTGTACTGTATCTGGTATTGCACGTGTGTGTACTGTATCTGGTATTGCACGTGTGTGTACTGTATCTGGTATTGCACGTGTGTGTACTGTATCTGGGATTGCACGTGTGTGTACTGTATCTGGGATTGCACACGTTCTGTACTGTATCTGGGATTGCACGTGTGTGTACTGTATCTCGGATTGCACACGTTTGTACTGTATCTGGGATTGCACGTGTGTGTACTGTATCTTGGATTGCACACGTTTGTACTGTATCTGGGATTGCAGGTTGTGTGCACTGTATCTGGGATTGCACGTGTGTGTGCTGTATCTGGGATTGCACGTGTGTGTACTGTATCTGGATGCACTGTGTGTGTACTGTATCTGGGATTGCCACGTGTGTGTGTGTGTACTGTATCTGGGATTGCACACGTGTGTGTACTGTATCTGGGATTGCACACGTGTGTGTGCTGTATCTGGGATTGCACACGTGTGTGTGCTGTATCTGGGATTGCACACGTGTGTGTACTGTATCTGGGATTGCACACGTGTGTGTGCTGTATCTGGGATTGCACACGTGTGTGTACTGTATCTGGGATTGCACACGTGTGTGTACTGTATCTGGGATTGTACACGTGTGTGTGCTGTATCTGGGATTGCACACGTTTGTACTGTATCTGGGATTGCACATGTGTGTACTGTATCTGGGATTGCACATGTGTGTACTGTATCTGGGATTGCACTGTGTGTGTACTGTATCTGGGATTGCACTGTGTGTGTACTGTATCTGGGATTGCACATGTGTATGTACTGTATCTGGGATTGCCACATGTGTATGTACTGTATCTGGGATTGCACACGTGTGTACTGTATCTGGGATTGCACACGTGTGTACTGTATCTGGGATTGCACTGTGTGTACTGTGTACTGTATCTGGGATTGCACTGTGTGTTGTACTGTATCTGGGATTGCACTGTGTGTGTACTGTATCTGGGATTGCACACGTTTGTACTGACTGTATCTGGGATTGCACACGTGTGTACTGTTCTGGATTGCACACGTGTGTAATCTGGGATGCACACGTGTGTAATGTACTGTATCTGGATTGCACCAAGTGTGTGTACTGTATTCTGGGATTGCACACGTGTTGCTGTGTGTGGTGTGTGTGTACTGTATCTGGGATTGCACACGTGTGTGTACTGTTCTGTACTGTATCTGGATTGCACTGTGTGTGTACTGTATCTGGGATTGCACTGTGTGTGTACTGTATCTGGATTGCACTGTGTGTTACTGTACTCTGGGATTGCACACGTGTGTACTGTATCTGGGATTGCACCATGTGTGTATCTGTAACTGTGTGTACTGTATCTGGGATTGCACGTGTGTGTACTGTATCTGTGGTGACTGTATTGGGATTGCACTGTGTGTGTACTGTATCTGGGATTGCCCACGTTTGTACTGTATCTGGGATTGCACACGTGTGTACTGTATCTGGGATTGCAACACATGTGTATTACTGTATCTGGGATGCACAAGTGTGTGTACTGTATCTGGGATTGCACACGTGTGTTGTGGTGTGTGTACTGTATCTGGGATTGCACACGTGTGTGTACTGTATCTGGGATTGCACTGTGTGTTGTACTGTATCTGGGATTGCACTGTGTGTGTACTGTATCTGGGATTGCACGTGTGTGTACTGTATCTGAGATTGCACTGTGTGTACTGTAATCTGGATTGCACACGTTTGTGTACTGTATCTGGGATTGCACACATGTGTGTACTGTATCTGGGATTGCACGTGTGTGTACTGTATCTGGGATTGCACGTGTGTGTACTGTATCTGGGATTGCACGTGTGTGTACTGTATCTGGGATTGCACGTGTGTACTGTATCTGGGATTGCACGTGTGTGTGCTGTATCTTGGATTGCACGTGTGTGTGCTGTATCTTGGATTACACGTGTGTGTGCTGTATCTGGGATTGCACGTGTGTGTACTGTATCTGGGATTGCACTGTGTGTGTACTGTATCTGGATTGCACACGTGTGTACTGTATCTTGGATTTGCACACGTGTGTACTGTATCTTGGATTGCACACGTGTGTACTGTATCTGGGATTGCACACGTGTGTACTGTATCTGGGATTGCAACACGTGTGTACTGTACCTGGGATTGCACACGTGTGTGTACTGTATCTGGTATTGCACGTGTGTGTACTGTATCTGGTATTGCACCGTGTGTGTACTGTATCTGGATTGCACGTGTGTGTACTGTATCTGGGATTGCACGTGTGTGTACTGTATCTGGGATTGCACGTGTGTGTACTGTATCTCGGATTGCACACGTTTGTACTGTATCTGGGATTGCACGTGTGTGTACTGTATCTTGGATTGCACACGTTTGTACTGTATCTGGGATTGCAGGTGTGTGCACTGTATCTGGGATTGCACGTGTGTGTGCTGTATCTGGGATTGCACGTGTGTGTGCTGTATCTTGGATTGCACGTGTGTGTACTGTATCTGGGATGCACTGTGTGTGTACTGTATCTGGGATTGCACACGTGTGTGTACTGTATCTGGGATTGCACACGTGTGTGTGCTGTATCTGGGATTGCACACGTGTGTTTGCTGTATCTGGGATTGCACACGTGTGTGTGCTGTATCTGGGATTGCACACGTGTGTGTGCTGTATCTGGGATTGCACACGTGTGTGTGCTGTATCTGGGATTGTACACGTGTGTGTGCTGTATCTGGGATTGCACACGTGTGTGTGCTGTATCTGGGATTGCACACGTGTGTGTGCTGTATCTGGGATTGTACACGTGGTGTGTGCTGTATCTGGGATTGCACACGTTTGTACTGTATCTGGGATTGCACATGTGTGTGTACTGTATCTGGGATTGCACATGTGTATGTGCTGTATCTGGGATTGCACACGTTTGTACTGTATCTGGGATTGCACATGTGTGTGTACTGTATCTGGGATTGTACACGTGTGTGTACTGTATCTGGGATTGTACACGTGTGTGTACTGTATCTGGGATTGTACACGTGTGTGTACTGTATCTGGGATTGCACACGTGTGTACTGTATCTTGGATTGCACACGTGTGTACTGTATCTGGGATTGCACACGTGTGTACTGTATCTGGGATTGCACACGTGTGTACTGTATCTGGGATTGCACACGTGTGTACTGTATCTGGGATTGCACACGTGTGTGTACAATCCCAACTTGACAACACAACCAGCTGCCTCCTTTTAACAATATAAAGCCCATTTACCTATACCTCCTTTATACATTATTTATTTGCCAGCCCATGTCTGCTGATCAGCTGTTGTGGTGTAGCTCCATCCATTTTGTATTGGGCAAAGCTCTTTACTTCAATTGACTTCAACCGCATTAATGAGCTCCGGATTGATAAAGAAGTACCCGGCTTTCCTCTGGCAGCCATCTTAGAATTATTATGTTTGATGAGGATGCGCAGTAAGAAGATGAGGATGCACAGTAAGAAGATGAGGATGCGCAGTAAGAAGATGAGGATGCGCAGTAAGAAGATGAGGATGCGCAGTAAGAAGACCATGTGTTAAGATAAGATAAGCTGTGTACGTACTAAACGGCCAGTGTGCATTTTGTAAACACAGTAAATTTTAATATTAACTAGAGATGAGTGAACGTGCTCGAAACGTCCTCAGGAGGACGGATTCGGATGCCTGTGCCCATGCGAGCGCAGGGGATCCGAGCACTACAGTGCTCGTTACGAGCACGTTCGCTCATCTCTAATATTAACCCATTGAGGTAGATGGTTTATAGTTTTGACCAATCAGAAGCCACTGTTGGAATATTTGTTAACCAATTATGTCAATACTTTAACCCTTTCAGCCCCGGAGGTTTTTTTGTTTTTACGTTTTTGTTTTGCGCTCCCTGCGTTCCCAGATCCATAACTTTTTTTTATTTTTCTGTTCACATAGCCGTATGAGGGCTTGATTTTTGTGGGACAAGTGGGACTTAATATTACAAATGATGTAGTGGGAAGCGGGGAAAAATTCCAAATGTGGTGAAATAGCATTACAGGTTTTACGGGGGTTTTTTATTCACGACGTTCAATGTGCGATAAAACTGACCAGTTACTTTTATTCTACAGGTCAGTACGAATCCGGCGATATCTAATATGTAGAGTTTTTCTTGCATTTTGATAGTGATAAAATATAAAGTTGGAAAAAAAATCTGGGTTTTTTTTGTCGCCATATTTTGACCCCTATAACTTGGTATTATGTGTACGGAGCTGTATGGGGGCTCATTTTTTGCAGGGCGATCTGAACTTTTCATTTATACCATTTTTGGGGTGTGTATGACTTTTTGATCACTTTTTTTTAATTTTTTTTAGAAAATGAAGCAACCAAAAAAGGTGAATCGACCATTTTGACACTTGTTTCTGATTCGCTGTTTGCCATATGGGGAAGATATTTTTATATCTGTATACTATGGGCATTTTGGACATGGCAACAACCATGATGTGTATTTCTTTATTTTTTTTAGTTCTTTTATTTTTATTTTGGGGAAAGAGGGGGTGATTTGAATTTTTATGTTTTTATTTTTTTTATTTTTAAAAAATGTATTTAATTATTTTACACTTTTTATAGTTCCCATAGGGAACTATAACAAGCAATCATTAGATTGCTGATATCATAGACTCCTAAGCATTAGCTGCTGCACACACGCTCCGGCTCCTCCGATCGCCAAACGGGAGAGCCAGAGCATCACCGGAAGCGCGCGCTTCCAGTGTTTCACACGCTCAGATGCCGTGGTCAGGATTGACCATGGCATCTGAGGGGATAAATGTCTGCGATCGGCATTACTGCCGGTAGCAGACATCAGCCGTGGGTGTCTGCTATAAGAAACAGCAGGCTACCCGCGGCTATGGCGCCTGCGCTGCTCAGGAGCGGGCATTATCTTTAGAGACCTGACCAGCACCGTACTAGTATATTCAGTGTGAGGGGTCAGGCATATTGGGGGACGTTTTATAGGATTGGATAACCCCTTTAAACAGATGGCAAAATGGATAGTATTGTTTACAGTCTGTTTAAGGGTCCATTCACACGAAGAATTGCGGAACGGGTGCGGATCCATTCATTTCAATGGGGCCATGGAACGGAAGTGCGGATGCGGACAGCACATGGTGTACTGTCCACATCCGCACTTCCGTTCCGTGGCCCCACAAAAAAGATAGGACAATAATAGGCATTTCTATCATGGTGTCGGTCGTGTGCGGTCTGCAAAATGCGGAAGGCACATGGCCGATGTCCGTGTTTTGTGGATTTGCAGTTTGTGGACCGCAAAACACTTGTGGATGTGTGAATGGACCCTAAAGGGAATTAATATTGATGACCAAACCTCAGGATAGGTCAATAGTATAAGATCGGGGGGGGGGTCTGACATCCGGGACCCCTGCCAATCAGCTGATAGAAGTGGGCGGGCGCTATGGCCTCTTCCTGGTCGATGGGGCTGAGCTGCAATATGAAGCACAGCTGCTATATGGGAGGCCGCCACTCTCAACAGAGCTGACCGTCGGGGGTGCCAGGACTTGGACACCCAACAGTGTGATATTGATGACCTATCCTGAGATATTATTTCCCGGAAAACCCCTTTAATGGATTCTTCTATTACTTTCAGTTGATTTTTTTTTCCAAAAACGTAATTTTTTACATTTTTTTTTAAATTTACCGCACATGTTTTTTGTTTTACCACTATTACATGTGCTGGTGCCGGTTTGGTGGATTCATGAAGTCATGAGGTAATAAAACGAATTCAGTCATTTCTATACCCAAAAGTGGACAAATGTGGCCTATTTGCAGTCAATCACAAGTCTCCGTTTTCTCACACATCTGGCACATGCTGGATGCGGCGCATACTATCAACTTTGTTAAAGGGGTTGTCTCATCTGAGACAATGAGGGCATAGTGCTAGGATATGCCTCCATTGTCTGATCCGCTGGGACCCGCGCCTATCTCCCAAACAGAGGCCTGAAAGTGGTGGAGGGGGCGCACTGCGCATGCGCAGACACCCTCTATTCATTTCTATGGGGCCAGCGCTTGGATATTTCCGTTGGGACCATAGAAGTGAATGGGAGCGATGGTCGGTCATGCGCGGTGCGCTCTCATTCACTTCTATGGGGAGAGCACCTGATGGTGGCCGGACCGGAGTCCTGCAGCCACTACTTTGCCCGCTCCCGTTCTCGATATAGGTGCCGGTCCCAGTGGTGGAACCTATCAGACAATGGGGGCTTATCCTAACGATGAGACAACCCCTTTAAGTTTCATGCACAAGGCCATGTCCGTAATTTGGTCTGCAAACAATGGATCTGCAAATTATGGATACCTTCCGTGTGCATTCTGCATTTTCCCACTCCACTCGATAAAACAGGCTACTCTTGTACGTCCTTTCTATAATTTGCGGAACGGCCGCAGGGATCCACAAAAAACAATGATGCATGCGTGACTCCATAGAAATCAAGGGGTCAGTGTGCTTTCTGCAATCTTTCTCTATCTTTCAGTTGATTTTTTTGTTGGATTGCAATGGAACACGCTATATCTTATTTTTTTTTGTATTTTTTATTTGCTGGATGGAATAGTTCAGACATATTCATTTTCCCATTCAGTTAGACAAGACGGAAAGGAAGGCAAACCAGAAAAAACGTACACATACGTTTTTTTATAGTGAAGCCTATGTATTCATTAAATGCGTCTAAAAACAGATGTTTAAAGTGCACCTCTCCCCTCTCCTGACATGTCTGTTTTAATAACTTCATGCATTCCCCATGTAATAACAATTCTGGAACATCTATTCTTATGTCTCTATGTTGTGCCATTCCTTTATTATTTCTACTAGAAGTTATGAATGAATTGCTAGCAGTCTGCAGTAAGGGAACAGATGGGAGGTGGCCAGTTGGTGTGTACCTGCACAGTCTGAACATGGCAGCACTGATTGGCTAGAGTGAGTCTGTGCAGGTACACACCCCCAACTGGTCACCTCCACTCTGTACCCTTACTGCAGACTGCTAGTAATTCATTCATAACTTCTAGTAGAAATAATAAAGGAATGGTACAACATAGAGACATAAGAATAGATGTTCCAGAATTGTTGTTACACAGGGAATGCATGAAGCTATTAAAACAGACATGTCAGGAGAGGGGAGAGGTCCTCTTTAAGACACATCAAGGGGAGCGGCAGATCTTCTTTAAGGGTCATGCTTATGACCGTTGACTGTTTTGTGGTCCGCAAATTGTGGATCTGCAAGACACGAACGCCAGCCATGTGCAGTCCACATTTTCTGAACAGAACGGCCGGCCCATAATAGAATATTCCTATCCTTGTCTGTAATGCGGACAACAATAGGACATGTTCTATTTTTTTGCGGACCACTGGACACTGAATACACACAGAGTCATTTCGACCACTGAAGTGAATGGTTCCACAATACGGGCTGCAAAAAAACAAAAACGGAACGGACAAAAAATATGTTCTTAGTGGCATATAGCGCATTGGACAACACTATCATTTTTGTAGATCCTTACACACTACCGTGGATTTTATTCACCAAGTGCTAGACAAAAAATTGTCATTGTCCTCTGGGTTTAAACAAAGTGTCCGGTAGATGTTTATGGTATTGGCTTCCTTGGCAGATGCCCAAAATACACCGTAATCTAGATTTTCCTTGGTGTGGCCTGGCTGCAGCTCCAGTTCCTTGCCCATACATACATCAGGTATCAGGGTATCCGGTATTCCAAATGAGCTGCCTGCGTCGTCCGAGTCAATATCTGGATCACATTCGTAATCAGTTTGCATTTCATTGTAGCTTTTTTCAGACAATGACATTTTTGGAGAACTTTTTGCATTGTACCCGTCATCTGGTGTGATGACATCATGGAGAACAATCTCAGGATCAGTTTGTGGATTACTCAAGAAGAAGTCGCTACTTGAGTTCTCCTCTGAATCAGTTGTCATCTGGTGGAAAGTACATGGTAATTGATGACCAGATTTGTCAAAACTCTCAAGAAGCCAACTGGGTCTACTAGTATCACAAAATAGGAGTCCACCCTGTAGGGTTGCTTCTTGGACGTGCTCCGTCCTTGGATTCTTATGTAAATGGTGGGTTGTGGGGTGAAGTAAACCATATGTTGATGAGAAGATGTCATCCTCCGTTATGATGTTATCAAATAGACTTTCAACAGTGCCAACCTCATCGGAGACGCAAGCCAATGTATCCAGGCTTATTCCGAGTTTAGAAATGGTATCTGGAACAAGGTAAGCTTCCGCCACCCCAAGGAACGTGGTGCTATCAAGATGTCCATCTGGGAGCATGGGAAGGTTGGAGGATAAGTTAATGACGTTCTGTAAGGGAGTGATTTTTTCTTTCCGAATATCTTTCAGTGGTACA
The DNA here is from genome assembly GCA_900303285.1 of Rhinella marina. Classification (NCBI taxonomy): domain Eukaryota; kingdom Metazoa; phylum Chordata; class Amphibia; order Anura; family Bufonidae; genus Rhinella; species Rhinella marina. The sequence goes on from ONZH01002225.1 coordinate 12,971, forward strand.
CTCCTGTTCTCAACGGCTGAATCATTCAGAGGTTTATTAGCTGGATTTTGTTTCTCGGCCACGGCTTCCTGTGAGAAAATCGTAGTGGCGAGTTGTTGTGTGGCGGCTTCTATAACGGAGTATTTTCTGTCGAGAAATAAAATAATAAGTCGTTTATTAAACCAGCACCTGGATCTGAATACTTTTGTAATTGCTTTTAATTAAATATCTAATAAAGTCGCTAAGTTATTCGATAAAATGTATTTGCATACCGCCACCTGCTGTTTGTTTTTTTTTCCTTATTTCTCTGTCCACCTCACTGAAGTGGTCGCATGCGCTCACTCCCATATCTCATGACAGGGAAAGAAGGAGCATGTGATATGGATAGAGCTGCAGAACAGAGGACACACCACCGGAGTCGTGATAGAGAGGCGACTCTACTGCCAACCAGAAATAAATCTAGCTGAACACTGAATGGGAAGATCTCTGGATCCATGTGAAGTACAGGCTTTGTTAGATATAGATTGTCTATGAAGTCTGAAAAGAAAGTAAAAGAAGCATTACTCACCTCACCAATACCCCGAGACTCCCATTCCAGTTCGAACCGGGTCCCAGGTGCTTTTGTTTCTTGGCCCTGTATCTACATGCTAAACATGTCTCTAAACCCGCCTCAACCAGAGATTGGCGGACAGGCATTCCTTGTGTGGGAACCCAGTAAACATCAGAATGGGAGCAGCAGAGGACCGGCGGGGGTGAGTATGGCTTCTTTTTTTTTTATCCCACTCTGAGGTCCTGCCCAACAATTTTTACACCTTGAACAACCTTTTTAATACCCTCTTATGCAAATTCATACAGTAAATATATATACTGGCATGTATGTTTGTAAAAATCAATATGAAATCAAATCCCAGAAAAGCTAAACCCCAGAACTCCTCATCCTCTGAACCCTGATAGATCCATTTTAATGTCTGTTTCATTTTTATATCCAAAATTCTGAGGTCTAGGGTTGGAAAATGCCCTTATTCCTTTCATACATGCATAGAGTGTAATGATAACATTCTGACTGCTTAGAGCTGCCACTAGGGGGAGCTTGCTTCAAATAGATTTACACAACTCAAGGCAAATACCTTATGTCTGCGAAGGTTCTCATTTATCAGTTGCCTACAAATGCAACAAATCCGCCATGTGTGAACTCACCCTTAGTGCTAGACTATAAATTAAAAGCATTGTCCAAAATTTTTATATCGATGGCCTATCCTTGGGGTAGGTCATCAATATCCGATCGGTGGGGGTCCAACTCCTGAAACCCCCGGCGAACGGTTATTTGTAGAGGTTGCAGGGCTTCGATGAGCACTGCCACCTCTTCCTAGGCCAGTGACATCACAGTTATTGGTCATGTGGCCTAGGGGCAGCTCAGTCCTTTCGAGAGAATGGGGCTGAGCTGCAATACCAAGTACAACCACTATCCAATGTATGGCGCTGTGCATAGCAAGCTGTGAGGAGGCCATAGCGCTTACTGAAGTGCCGTGACCTCCTCATAGGAAGGGATCCCTGCTGCCTGTTGGGTCCCCGCTAATCTGACATTACTGACCTATCTTGAGGGTAGGTCATCTCCTTTAATATTAATATTATTTACCTGTAGATTTGGTTTTGCAAGAAACGTCGGTGATTCACTTTCCTTTTAGTTGGCCGGCTCTTTTTTGGTTTTTGCAGGGTACGCATAATATGGGTGGATGCCACGGTTACAAACGTGAAGAGATCGCGACCACATTCGTAGTACCCGAGTTCTGGACGTGGGTAAAGGTTGAATGCGAGTTGTGCCGTCCTGTGATGCATCGTGCCTGGCAGCTTGAGAAGGGAGCTGAAAAGATGGAAAATAACTCAATCAGATCTATTCTTCATTTCCGGTAAGTCCGACCGTCAGGTTTACAATGGACATTTCAGGCGACGGCCCACGTTTACTAACATGGGGCTATCTCCTGCCATTCTAAGTAACGCTGGAGTGATCTGCATCAAATTGAATAAAAGTCACATGACTCCTAATAAATTTGGCACATTTGGAACTCCTCTCTAACTGCTACAACCAGAGGTACTAGTCGGAACCGAAGCCGAGTTCGGTTACAAGTTTTAGAGGGGTTTTCCACCTTAAAAATCAATTACCAAAGTTATTCAAAGAAGTCTGGCGCGACTTTGGGAATAACTAACTTTGGCTCATTGGCGTCCTTTTTTCGGGGCTGAATAAGCCTTAGGCCCCATTCACATGACCGTATGAATGGGGCCGTATCTATTCCGCAATATTGCGGATTAGATGCGGCCCCATTCACCTCTATGGGAGCGGGCAGCCTGGCTCCGTGCCGCGGCTCCGCATAAAAAGATAAAGATTGTCCGCAATAGCGGACAAGTATAGGCATTTTGAATGGGGCGCCCAGCAGCGCTGCGGAACACACGCCGGGCGGCAGCCGTAGTATTGCATGGACCCTTATTGGTCTACCATCTCATTATAAGGGTGACCTTCCACCCCATGTAATAATCTAGTCGCCCATCTAGTCGCCCGTCTCTGAACCCTTTCTAGTTCTCCTGCATCCGTTTTATAGTGTGGAGTCCAAAAACAAATCCTGTATTAATATCCTGGATTTATAGAGGGGTAACATTAGAGTAAGTTGAGGCAGAGTATTTTCAGGGCCGGTTTGAGCCCAGATTCGTTGTCGAAAACCAGGCCGAATCTGCTCTGAAACCGTCTCCCATTGTTTATGAGGACGAGGGTTTTTGCTGCACGGTTTTCAAGACTGTACAGGTCCATTCTTGGCGTGGTTACCTGCGGACCCCTCACGAAGCTGCATCGGGGGCCTGCTAGAGCCGTTCCGAATGAATCCCATGGCGGAAACCACAGCAGAGCGCAACGGTTTTTGTTGTGGGAGACCCTTATTAGCTTTTGTAGCAACTGCCTGACTTTGAGTACTGCTGCTTAGCTTACTTCTAACAAGAATACCCAAGTCCTTCTCTTGTTTTGCGGTCCCCAGTTTTATTCCATTGTACAATATATGCAGCATGGAGCTATTCATGATGAAGCTGCCGCGTCCTCTCCACCTTCATTGATAGGACCAGACAGTGTAAATTTGATCATGCCTCCCTGGTCCTGTCAATCAAAATTTAGAAGGAGCGGCAGATGCAAAGAGAGCAGAGCCTCTAGGTGTAATGGTAACGCCCCTGTTGCTCCTAGAGGCTCATTTGCATATAATAAAACATCATTTTTCTCAGCAATGCGGGCACATATGATCATGGGACCAACACCGATGTCTTCAGATGCCAAGTGGACATGTAACAGGTCAACCAGTTTTGTAGGTACAAATCTACTGAGACGCCCTTTAACCCCTTGGTGACCACCCATATGCCTCTTTACAGCGGTCACTAAGGGGCCTTAGGCTGGCCCGGCTCTCACATGAGACCTGTGCACCTGCTTTAACATCCTGGACCGGCAGAAATGGTGACAGAGGGAGCAAACTCTGTCTCCCATCGGCACCCAGCAAATGCGCTCGTGGGGTGCCGATGTGTGTATAGGCTGGCTGGGACCTGGTGTAGTCTCCAAGCCAGCCTTGAGTATTTTGCAGCAGGCTGTGCCTCTTTGGCGCAGCCTGCTGGTCAATGTCAGTATAGCACTGACTATAAAATGCACTATAGGGATAGTGCATTGTATATTAAAATCAATCAAAATGTTGTCTGTTATAGTCCCCTTAAGGGACTATTACATGGTTAAAAAAAGGTAAAAAAAAAGTTAATAAAAAAAAATTCTACTAAAAGAAAAAAAACGCTTTTTTCTATTCAAAATACGCTTTTCAATGAAGATAAAATGCAAAAAAAAAATCTCCCCCATATGTTTGGTATGGCCGTAACGATCCACACTACATATATATCATGGAAAATATCCCCTAGGGTGAACACCGTAAAAATAAAAGACAGAATTGCTAATTTATTCTTAGTTGCCACCGAATAAAACTTAATAACAACTGATCAAAAAGCGTAATTTACTCCAAAATGATACCAATGAAAACTACAAGTCGTCACGCAAAAATGAAGCCCTCACACAACTGCATAGAAAGAAAAATATAAGTTATGGGTCTTGGGAAGCGGTGATGCAAAAAGATTTTCTTCCTTTTAAAAAAACAGAGGGTTTTATTGCACAAAAGTAGTAAAATGTAAAAAAAATATCGCTGTAATCATACTTACCCAGAGAATAACGATTTATACCGATAAATGAACGTCGTAAAATTTATAGCGTAAAAACTTAGGGGCAGTATTGCTGTTTTTTCCTATCTCCCTCCCAGAAAGAGTTAAAAGTTAAATCAGAAAGACCACCAAAAAAATTAAACTACAATTTGTCCTGCAAAAAAAACAAGCCCTCATAAAGCTATATAGATGGAAAAATAAAAAAGTTATAGCTCTTGGAAGGCGACGATGAGAAAAGGAAGGAAAACGATAGGTCAGTAAGACCCAAAACAGACTGGTCACTAAGGGGTTAAAGAGGTGATTGCAGACAAATATTGGAGGAGGGCCCCTAGTCTCCCACCCTCTGCACAAGTGGCACATAACACAGTAGCCTTACTGCACTATATACATATATTCAATGTACAGCATCTCAACCAGCTTGTATGGCCACAGGGGCCTAAAGTACCATCTGAACAGGGGCCTCTAATTCTAAATCGCCCCATCTCCTGGCTGGGAAGCAAGGTGTAACTAAATCCTAAGCCGGATACGAGTGGAGCACCCGCCTCATACTCACCTGTATATGAAATCAGTGGTGAGACATGCCACGTCTGACAAGCTATGGCTGAGTTACTGAGTAAATAGATTATTAACCTCGGTATAATAACTACTGCAAATATCCATCTACACCCACCGCATGATCTACTGATTACGTGTGGAAGCCGTACTGCAAATACACACTGCTGTCCACAGTTACATTACAGGCTGTCTACACCTGAGGGGCAATTTTTTTTTATGATTGAATTTTATTCACTTTGGGCTAAAAATATTTTTTTCAATTGGTATTTATTAAAAATATTGAGCGTTTCTGTTAAGTGTTTTTCTAGCTGTGTGACTGGTACTTTCACTTTGTGCCGGTTGGTCTAATAACCCTTATTTCTAAACTACTAAAAGGTCAATCGCGGACAAGAATTGTCATTTGCTATTAAAGTTGCGGCCATGTGCGGTCCACAAATTGCGGAACGCATGCGGCCGGTATCCATGTTGTGTGGACCCGCAAACCACTGTGGTCGTGTAAATTCACCCTAAGCCGTGACCACCAGATGGCCAGTAAACAGCAGAGCAGGCCGGGAAAAAGCAGAGGGGGCTGGGAAACGGCAAAGCAGGCCGGTAAACAGTACGCCACAGTTTCAGTAGTTCCCATTGCAGTGCATATTAGCACAACAGGCTATGCTGTTTCCGTAGCCATGCACTGCTATGGGAGCTACTGAAACTGTGGCACACTAGCCCACTCTGCTGTTTCCCGGCCATCTGGTAGTCAGGGCTTAGTGTCATGTCATCTTATTATCGTTGAGATCGGACAACCCCTTTAAGTGCCAAACCAGGCTGCCACTTTAAGCAGTAACACCTTAGAAGTCAGTCATACAGATAATTCTGCCACAATTAGTTTGTAGTCGATGTCAGTGAGAACAAGTGTTTGTAAGTGTGTCCTATCCAAACTAATAATTGTCATATCAGCTTTATATCAAATCTGTCTGTCTATCCTAATATCTATCTATCTATCTATCTATCTATCTATCTATCTATCTATCTATCTATCTACTGTATCTATCTACTGTATCTATCTATCTATCATCTATCTACCTCATACCTATCTACCTATTATCTATCTATCTATCTATCTATCTATCTATCTATCTATCTATCTATCTATCTCTATCGTTTGGAGAATTTTGTGGAGCTCCAGAAGGTACAATAAAAACGTCACTGTTTATTTAATCATGTTCAATGTGATGTTTCAGTCTCACCGTGGGAGTTTCAAAAAGTTACATAGTGTGACTGAAGCATGGCACATGAGATAATAGATAGATAGATGGATAGATACGATAGAAAGATAGATACCATAAATAGATAGATACAATAGATAGATAATAGATAGATGGATGGATAGATACCATAGATATGTAAATACATTAGATAGATAGTAGTGAGACAGACATAGATAATAGACAAATAGATATCCTGTAGATTATAGATATACTATGCATTAGATAGAGATACAGGGAGGAAATATTTGGAAATATGAAATATATGACTAGAAACGAAAATCACTGGATGGTGCAACTCAATTATGTTTACATGTTATATTATACGCCAGCGGTACTGTACAAGATGGGAAAGAGGGAAGATGCGAATTGTCCTAAATGCGGTTTAGAGAGGGCAGATTTTTTACATCTCTCCTGGGATTGTCTATATGTAAGAGGTTTTTGGAAGGAAATTTATGGTTACATTAAGGGAATTACTGATATTGAGATTGGCTTCAACACAGTATGTTTGATCCTGGGACATTTGGGAGGAGTGAAGGTCTCCTGGGGTATTAAAAATCTGGCCTCTAGGCTGATGTTTCTGGCCCGATTGGTCATAGCCAAGAATTGGATGGCCGTCAAAGGTCCAAATGTAAATCATTGGAAGCAACTGGTGGACAGAGTAAAAAATTATGAGCTCCTCTTATATAAGAAGCAGAATAAAGAAAATAAATGGCACATAATATGGAATTAGTGGCACTAGGAATTTTTTTTATTTTTTTATTTTTCTCTCCGTCGTCCATTGGGGGTGGGAAATAAGGCTATAATATGTTATATTATATGTTATATCTTTGTTTTTATTTATTGATTTCCCCATATGTAAAAATGATTTTTTGTAATGTGTAATTTAAAATAAAAGAATTGAATAAAAAAAAAAAAAGATAGAGATACATAGATACTGTATGTGATACATATATATCAGATAGATAGATAGATAGATAGATAGATAGATAGATAGATAGATAATGAAAAAGTCCCATGGTCAGACTGAAACATTGCGCAGAACATTGAGTAAATAAACACTGAATATTTCATTGAACTTTCTACCACATTATTAAAATATTGCTTAAAAGTGACCCTGGACCAGAGTTTATTTTGTGTATTTTATGTGCAGAATCCAGAGTGCTGCTGTATTATTCTCTGGATATCTGTCTTGTCAGCTATCTGTTATCTATATATGTCATATATAACTCACAGCTATCTGTCTATCTATCTATCTATCTATCTATCTATCTATCTATCTATCTATCATCTATCTATCTCATATCTATCTATTTTTATATCTATCTATTATCTATCTATCTCATATCTGTCTATCTATCTTATATCTATCTATCTATCACATATCTATCTATCTATCTATCTATCTATCTATCACATATCTATCTATCTATCTCATATCTATCTATCTATCTATCTATTTCATATCTATCTGTCTATCACATATTTATCTATCTATCTCATATCTGTCTATCTCATATCTGTCTGTTTCATATCTATCTATCTATCTCATATCTATCTATATATCTCATATCCATCTATCTATTTATCTATCTCCTATCTATCTCTCTATCTATCTATCTATCTATCTATCTATCTATCTATCTATCTCATATCTATCTATCTATCTATCTAACTATATATCTCATATCTGTCTATCTATCTTATATCTATCTATCTATCTATCTATCTATCTATCTAACTATATATCTCATATCTATCTATCTATCTATCTATCTATCTAACTATATATCTCATATCTGTCTATCTATCTTATATCTATCTATCTATCTATTTCATATCTATCTATCTATCTATCTATCTATCTATCTATCTATCTATCACATATCTATCTATCTATCTATCTATCTATCTATCTATCTATCACATATCTATCTATCTATCTCATATCTATCTATCTATCTATTATCTATCTATCTATCTCATATCTATCTATTTTTATATCTATCATCTGCAGGAGGTGCTGTCCGTTTTTTGTCATTTTATCTATTTTTATATCTATCTATCTATCTATTATCTATCTATCTCATATCTATCTATTTTTATATCTATCTATTATCTATCTATCTCATATCTGTCTATCTATCTTATATCTATCTATCTATTTCATATCTATCTATCTATCTATCACATATCTATCTATCTATCTATCTATCACATATCTATCTATCTATCTATCTCATATCTATCTATCTATCTATTTCATATCTATCTGTCTATCACATATTTATCTATCTATCTCATATCTGTCTATCTCATATCTATCTGTCTGTTTCATATCTATCTATATATCTCATATCTATCTATATATCTCATATCCATCTATCTATTTATCTATCTCCTATCTATCTATCTATCTATCTATCTATCTCATATCTATCTATCTATCTAACTATATATCTCATATCTATCTATCTATCTAACTATATATCTCATATCTATCTATCTATCTATCTATCTATCTATCTATCTCATATATATCTATCTATCTAACTATATATCTCATATCTATCTATCTATCTATCTATCTATCTATCTATCTATCTATCTATCTCATATCTATCTATATATCTCATATCTATCTCTGTCTCTCTGAAATCCTGTACATATGTTGTAGGTGGTAATCCTACTTACCTAAACAGGAGAACTGTGTGATGTCCTGTAGCTCATGGAGGCAGAGGTTTATCAGAATGAGCCGCAGACCCCTGTACATTCAGATGCCGTCTATAGTGCGCGTTCAAAGCCCCTCCTCTCTTATTCATACACCCACCGGCCTGAGCCTTTGACTTGAAGGAAGGAGAACAACAAATGCTCCGTTTTTTTTTCTTTTCTTATTAAAATATGATACCTATTTTGGGGCATTTTGCTGTGGTTTAAATGGTCATCCCACAAAAAGTACTTATGATGATAAATGTCATATCCTGGGGGGAACTATGATCGCAGGACTTCTCAGTGATCTCAAGAATGGGGGTCCTCTGTGTGTATGGAGCAGTAAATGACAAACACTAGTAATGCTGGGATCCCATTAAAAGGAACCTGTCAGCAATGAAACACCCCTGAACTACAGTAAGCGGAGTATAGTGTAAGTGACGTCGAGTCCGGTTATGTAAGTTTTATCTTCATACTCACTTCTATTCTGACGCTGTGCTCCCACAAACCAGCAGTAAAATGCACTCACTGGACTCCGGTGCTCACTCACATAATGGAGAAGACTCAAAGAAGAGTCCTGTCGATGTATTTTACTGCTGGTTTGTGGGAGCACAGCGTCAGAATGGAAGTGAGTATGAAGATAAAACTTACATATTCGGATTCAGCACCACACTATACAGTACACTTACTCTAGTTCAGAGGGTGTTTCGGAGCTGACAGATTCCCTTTAAGTCAGTGGCTGCTATATAGGCACTCAACCCCAACACACACTGCGGCCAATTTCATGGGAAGCCAATTTGCCTATTTTTGGAGTGTAGAAGGAAACCGGAGATCCTGGAGGAATCCCACACAAACATGGGGAGAACATACAAACTCCATGCAGATGTTGTCCTTGGCTGGATTCGAAGCCAGAACCCCAGCGCTGCAAGGCTCCAGTGCTTAGTAATACGTTCACTTCTATGGAACTGAGGTTGCCAGCACCAGCCCCCCCCCCCCCCCCCCCCCCCCCCATTCCAACATTTATCACTTATTTTCCTGTGTACAGGTGATATTTACATTTTTTATTATACCCCTTTAGGGCTTATACACACAACCATATCTATTTTGCGGTCAACAAAACATGGATCAGCAAAAATGGACAATGATATTACATGTTCTATTTTTTTGCGGAGCTCACATGCGGACATACGGAAACGGAATGCACATGGACCCATTGAAGTGAATGGTCCCACATATGGGCTGCAAATAAAAAATGGAGCGGACACAGAAAGAAAATATAGTTGTGTGTATGAGCCCTTAATCTGTGAATGCATTATAAGCATGCTGGCTCAGTGGTTAGCACTGGTGTCTTACAGCACTGGGGTCCTGGGTTCAAATCTGACCAAGGACAACATCTGCATCTAACACTGCAAAGACATACTTTACTGATAGGCAACTTAGATTGTGAGCTCCACTGGAGACAGTGAGCGATAATGATGTCCGTAATGTGCTGTGGAATATGTCACCACTATATAAGATACTAAAATTAATGTATAGGGTAGTATGTGCTCCCTCCCAGCAGCTTTCCAAGCACAGCACTGTACATTGTTTAGTGGCTGTGCTTGGTATTGCAGCTCAGCTCCATTCACTTCAATGGAACTGAGCTGCAACTAGGACACGTGACCGATATATGGCGAAGTCACATGGCCTAGGAAGAGGCCGCAGCACTCATTAACAGCTGATCGGCATCAGACCCCAGCTGACATGATATTTAATGGATAACATGGCCATTAACAATGCAGGTCGGCTTAATCAGTGTGGTCTCATTAATTTTATTAGGGACACAGCAGAGCGCTGGCCAGTCGGCTGTTTCTGTAATTCCGTCCACCTTAAGGCAGATTACTCTGGTCATTCCCATTTCATCCATGAAAGGCTGAGATGAGACATCCCCTTTAAACATGCAAAAGAGACACAGGGGGAGATCATAAATGGTGCAAAGGACAACTGGTTTAGTTGCCCATAGCAACCAATCAGATTCCACCTTTCATTTTCCAGAGGAGCTCTGAAACATGAAAGGTGGAATCTGATTGGTTGCTATGGGCAACTAAGCCAGTTCTACTTTACATCAGTTTGATAAATCTCTCCCACAGAGGGTAAATACTGGAAATACACTGTGTAAACTCGTCCTAGTGAAATATTAACCGAAAAGTAGGAACTGAGATCAGGTGAAGTAACATTTCTGTGTATTCACGTGGCTTACATAGAAAAAAAACACCAGTTTCACAAATTTCTTCGTAAGAAATGAAACACAAGAATGTATGTCTCATCAGTGTTAAAATGGTCAGCAAAGGAAGCCATACAAGTCACAATGAGGCTACTAACCCACGTGGCACAAGAGCCACAACGTTTCAATTTTTTAAATTTTTTAAATTTTAATGACATAGCTTTTAATTTACCATAGCTTCACTGGAGGGAGGGAGCCTTCATTGGGTGAGACACAATTCTCTCATTTTTTTGAGGTTTTGTTATTACATTATTTACTGTGTGATATAAATGACATGACAGGCTATGAATATCGCATTATCAGATTTATATAGTTTTTATTATGCATTACTACAGTTGTGACCAGGAGTGCACCCAGCCTTACAGACCTCAGAGCAGACCTCAGTCAAGAGATGACAACGTATTGTAATAAAACATTTTTTTCTACATAACTGAATCAAAAATTCTAGATGGCTCAAAAATTTTTTAAAGACATACAGATCCTTTTTAAAGACCATGGCCCAGCAACCAACTATCAATATAATGCCCTTACATCTCAAAGATCCCAATATAAAAAAAATGGCAGCACCATGTCAAACAAACTCCTGGACAGTCCCTTTAATTCATAGCCCTTCCTTAGATCACTGTGCAGCATCCATGTATATGGAAAAAGAGCAGATACCGAGAATTACACCCAGTATACAGGACAGGAGAAGTGGTACTGTGCAGTGTCCATATATACAGAATAAGAGCAGATAGTGAGGATTACACCCAGTGTACAGGACAGGAGAAGTGGTACTGTGCAGTGTCCATATATACAGAATAACAGCAGATACTGAGAATTACACCCAGTATACAGGACAGGAGAAGTGGTACTGTGCAGTATATACAGTAGAGCAGATACTATACACCCAGTGTACAGGACAGGAAGTGGTACTGGCAGATACTGAATAACAGCAGGAGAGAATTACACCCAGTATAACAGGACAGGAGAAGTGGTACTGTGCAGTGTCCATATATACAGTACAGATACTGAGTACAGTGCAGTGTCCATATATACAGAATAAGAGCAGATACTGAGGATTACACCCAGTATACAGGACAGGAGAAGTGGTACTGTGCAGTTCCATATATACAGAATAAGAGCAGATACTGAGGATTTACACCAGTATACAGGACAGGAGAAGTGGTACTGTGCAGTGTCCATATATACAGAATAAGAGCAGATACTGAGGATTACACCCACTATACAGGACAGGAGAAGTGGTACTGTGCAGTGTCCATATATACAGAATAAGAGCAGATACTGAGGGATTACACCCAGTATACAGGACAGGAGCAGTGGTACTGTGCAGTGTCCATATAATCCAGTATACAGGACATGAGAAGTGGTACTGTGCAGTGTCCATATATACAGAATAAGAGCAGATACTGAGATTATACCCAGTATACAGGGCAGGAGAAGTGGTACTGTGCAGCTTCCATATATACAGAATAAGAGCAGATACTGAGAATTACACCCAGTATACAGGACAGGAGAAGTGGTACTGTGTAGTGTCCATATATACAGAATAAGAGCAGATACTGAGAATTACACCCAGTATACAGGACAGGAGAAGTGGTACTGTGCAGTGTATATATATACAGAATAAAAGCAGATACTGAGGATTACACCCAGTATACAGGACAGGAGAAGTGGTACTGTGCAGTGTCCATATATACAGAATAAGAGCAGATACTGAGGAATTACACCCAGTATACAGGACAGGAGAAGTGGTACTGTGGCAGTGTATGTATGTGTATGTGTATATATATTATATATATATATATATATATATATATATACATTACACACACAATAAAAGCCTATACTGAGGATTACACCCAGTATACAGGACAGGAAGAAGTGGTACTGTGCAGTGTCCATATGTACAGAATAAGAGCAGATACTGAGGATTACACTCAGTATACAGAACAGGAGAAGTGGGTACCGTGCAGTGTCCATATGTACAGAATAAGAGCAGATACTGAGGATTACACCCACTATACAGGACAGGAGAAGTGGTACTGTGCAGTGTCCATATGTACAGAATAAGAGCAGATACTGAGGATTACACCCAGTATACAGGACAGGAGAAGTGGTACTGTGCAGTGTCCATGTATACAGAATAAGAGCCTATACTGAGGATTACACCCAGTACACAGGACAGGAGAAGTGGTACTGTGCAGTGTCCATGTATACAGAATAAGAGCCTATACTGAGGATTATACCCAGTATACAGGACAGGAGAAGTGGTACTGTGCAGCTTCCATATATACAGAATAAGAGCAGATACTGAGAATTACACCCAGTATACAGGACAGGAGAAGTGGTAATGTGCAGTGTCCATATATACAGAATAAGAGCAGATACTGAGGATTATACCAGTATACAGGGCAGGAGAAGTGGTACTGTGCAGCTTCCATATATACAGAATAAGAGCAGATACTGAGAATTACACCCAGTATACAGGACAGGAGAAGTGGTAATGTGCAGTGTCCATATATACAGAATAAGAGCAGATACTGAGGATTATACCCAGTATACAGGGCAGAGAAGTGGTACTGTGCAGCTTCCATATATACAGAATAAGAGCAGATACTGAGAATTACACCCAGTATACAGGACAGGAGAAGTGTACTGTGTAGTGTCCGTATATACAGAATAAGAGCAGATACTGAGAATTAACACCCAGTATACAGGGCAGGTGAAGTGGTACTGTGGCAGTGTGTATATATATATATATATATATATATATATATATATATATATATACACAATAAGAGCTATACTGAGGATTATACCCAGTATACAGGACATAGAAGTGGTACTGTGCAGTGTCCCATATATACAGAATAAGAGCAGATACTGAGGATTACATCCAGTATACAGAACAGGAGAAGTGGTACTGTGCAGTGTCCATATATACAGAATAAGAGCAGATACTGAGGATTACACCCACTATACAGGACAGGAGAAGTGGTACTGTGCAGTGTCCATATATATACAGAATAAAGAGCAGATACTGAGGATTACATCCAGTGTACAGGACAGGAGAAGTGGTACTGTGCAGTGTCCATATATAACAGAATAAGAGCAGATACTGAGGATTACATCCAGTGTACAGAACAGGAGAAGTGGTACTGTGCAGTGTCCATATATACAGAATAAGAGCAGATACTGAGGATTACATCCAGTGTACAGAACAGGAGAAGTGGTACTGTGCAGTGTCCATATATACAGAATAAGAGCAGATACTGAGGATTACACCCAGTATACAGGACAGGAGAAGTGGCTGGCTGTCCATAATACAGAATAAGAGCAGATACTGAGGATTACATCCAGTATACAGGACAGGAGAAGTGGTACTGTGCAGTGTCCATATATACAGAATAAGAGCCTATACTGAGGATTACACCCAGTATACAGGACAGGAGAAGTGGTACTGTGCAGTGTCCATATATATACAGAATAAGAGCAGATACTGAGGATTACATCCAGTGTACAGGAACAGGAGAAGTGGTACTGTGCAGTGTCCATATATACAGAATAAGAGCAGATACTGAGGATTACATCCAGTGTACAGAACAGGAGAAGTGGTACTGTGCAGTGTCCATATATACAGAATAAGAGCAGATACTGAGGATTACACCCAGTATACAGGACAGGGAGAAGTGGCGCTGTCCATAAATACAGAATAAGAGCAGATACTGAGGATTACATCCAGTATACAGGACAGGAGAAGTGGTACTGTGCAGTGTCCATATATACAGAATAAGAGCAGATACTGAGGATTACATCCAGTGTACAGAACAGGAGAAGTGGTACTGTGCAGTGTCCATATATACAGAATAAGAGCAGATACTGAGGATTACACCCAGTACACAGGACAGGAGAAGTGGTACTGTGCAGTGTCCATGTATACAGAATAAGAGCCTATACTGAGGATTACACCCAGTATACAGGACAGGAGAAGTGGTACTGTGCAGCTTCCATATATACAGAATAAGAGCAGATACTGAGAATTACACCCAGTATACAGGACAGGAGAAGTGGTACTGTGCAGTGTCCATATATACAGAATAAGAGCAGATACTGAGAATTACACCCAGTATACAGGACAGGAGAAGTGGTACTGTGTAGTGTCCGTATATACAGAATAAGAGCAGATACTGAGGATTATACCCAGTATACAGGGCAGGAGAAGTGGTACTGTGCAGCTTCCATATATACAGAATAAGAGCAGATACTGAGAATTACACCCAGTATACAGGACAGGAGAAGTGGTACTGTGCAGTGTCCATATATATACAATAAGAGCCTATACTGAGGATTATACCCAGTATACAGGACATAGAAGTGGTACTGTGCAGTGTCCATGTATACAGAATAAGAGCCTATACTGAGGATTACACCCAGTATACAGGACCGGAGAAGTGGTACTGTGTAGTGTCCATATATACAGAATAAGAGCAGATACTGAGGATTACACCCAGTATACAGGACAGGAGCAGTGGTACTGTGCAGTGTCCATATATCCAGTATACAGGACATGAGAAGTGGTACTGTGCAGTGTCCATATATACAGAATAAGAGCAGATACTGAGGATTATACCCAGTATACAGGGCAGGAGAAGTGGTACTGTGCAGCTTCCATATATACAGAATAAGAGCAGATACTGAGAATTACACCCAGTATACAGGACAGGAGAAGTGGTACTGTGTAGTGTCCATATATACAGAATAAGAGCAGATACTGAGAATTACACCCAGTATACAGGACAGGAGAAGTGGTACTGTGCAGTGTATATATATACAGAATAAAAGCAGATACTGAGGATTACACCCAGTATACAGGACAGGAGAAGTGGTACTGTGCAGTGTCCATATATACAGAATAAGAGCAGATACTGAGAATTACACCCAGTATACAGGACAGGAGAAGTGGTACTGTGCAGTGTATGTATGTGTATATATATATATATATATATATATATATATATATACACACACACATACACAATAAAAGCCTATACTGAGGATTACACCCAGTATACAGGACAGGAGAAGTGGTACTGTGCAGTGTCCATATGTACAGAATAAGAGCAGATACTGAGGATTACACTCAGTATACAGAACAGGAGAAGTGGTACCGTGCAGTGTCCATATGTACAGAATAAGAGCAGATACTGAGGATTACACCCACTATACAGGACAGGAGAAGTGGTACTGTGCAGTGTCCATATGTACAGAATAAGAGCAGATACTGAGGATTACACCCAGTATACAGGACAGGAGAAGTGGTACTGTGCAGTGTCCATATATACAGAATAAGAGCAGATACTGAGGATTACACCTAGTATACAGGACAGGAGAAGTGGTACTGTGCAGTGTCCATGTATACAGAATAAGAGCCTATACTGAGGATTACACCCAGTACACAGGACAGGAGAAGTGGTATTGTGCAGTGTCCATGTATACAGAATAAGAGCCTATACTGAGGATTACACCCAGTATATAGGACAGGAGAAGTGGTACTGTGCAGCTTCCATATATACAGAATAAGAGCAGATACTGAGAATTACACCCAGTATACAGGACAGGAGAAGTGGTAATGTGCAGTGTCCATATATACAGAATAAGAGCAGATACTGAGGATTATACCCAGTATACAGGGCAGGAGAAGTGGTACTGTGCAGCTTCCATATATACAGAATAAGAGCAGATACTGAGAATTACACCCAGTATACAGGACAGGAGAAGTGGTACTGTGTAGTGTCCGTATATACAGAATAAGAGCAGATACTGAGAATTACACCCAGTATACAGGGCAGGTGAAGTGGTACTGTGCAGTGTGTATATATATATATATATATATATATATATATATATATATATATACACACACAATAAGAGCCTATACTGAGGATTATACCCAGTATACAGGACATAGAAGTGGTACTGTGCAGTGTCCATATATACAGAATAAGAGCAGATACTGAGGATTACACCAAGTATACAGGATAGGAGAAGTGGTACTGTGCAGTGTCCATATATACAGAATAAGAGCAGATACTGAGGATTACATCCAGTATACAGAACAGGAGAAGTGGTACTGTGCAGTGTCCATATATACAGAATAAGAGCAGATACTGAGGATTACACCCACTATACAGGACAGGAGAAGTGGTACTGTGCAGTGTCCATATATATACAGAATAAGAGCAGATACTGAGGATTACATCCAGTGTACAGGACAGGAGAAGTGGTACTGTGCAGTGTCCATATATATACAGAATAAGAGCAGATACTGAGGATTACATCCAGTGTACAGAACAGGAGAAGTGGTACTGTGCAGTGTCCATATATACAGAATAAGAGCAGATACTGAGGATTACATCCAGTGTACAGAACAGGAGAAGTGGTACTGTGCAGTGTGCATATATACAGAATAAGAGCAGATACTGAGGATTACACCCAGTATACAGGACAGGAGAAGTGGCGCTGTCCATAAATACAGAATAAGAGCAGATACTGAGGATTACATCCAGTATACAGGACAGGAGAAGTGGTACTGTGCAGTGTCCATATATACAGAATAAGAGCCTATACTGAGGATTACACCCAGTATACAGGACAGGAGAAGTGGTACTGTGCAGTGTCCATATATATACAGAATAAGAGCAGATACTGAGGATTACATCCAGTGTACAGAACAGGAGAAGTGGTACTGTGCAGTGTCCATATATACAGAATAAGAGCAGATACTGAGGATTACATCCAGTGTACAGAACAGGAGAAGTGGTACTGTGCAGTGTCCATATATACAGAATAAGAGCAGATACTGAGGATTACACCCAGTATACAGGACAGGAGAAGTGGCGCTGTCCATAAATACAGAATAAGAGCAGATACTGAGGATTACATCCAGTATACAGGACAGGAGAAGTGGTACTGTGCAGTGTCCATATATATACAGAATAAGAGCAGATACTGAGGATTACATCCAGTGTACAGAACAGGAGAAGTGGTACTGTGCAGTGTCCATATATACAGAATAAGAGCAGATACTGAGGATTACATCCAGTGTACAGAACAGGAGAAGTGGTACTGTGCAGTGTCCATATATACAGAATAAGAGCAGATACTGAGGATTACACCCAGTATACAGGACAGGAGAAGTGGCGCTGTCCATAAATACAGAATAAGAGCAGATACTGAGGATTACATCCAGTATACAGGACAGGAGAAGTGGTACTGTGCAGTGTCCATATATACAGAATAAGAGCAGATACTGAGGATTACACCCAGTATACAGAACAGGAGAAGTGGTACTGTGCAGTGTCCATATATACAGAATAAGAGCAGATACTGAGGATTACACCCAGTATACAGAACAGGAGAAGTGGTACTGTGCAGTGTCCATATATAGAGAATGAGAGAAGATACTGAGAATTATGCCCAGTATACAGGACAGGAGAATTGGTACTGTGCAGTGTACATATATACAGAATAAGAGTAGATACAGAGAATTACACCCAGTATACAGGGCAGGAGAAGTGGTACTGTGCAGTGTACATGGATACAGAATAAGAGCAGATACTGATGCAGATCTCCTCCTCCTCCAGAGTCTTTTGGAGGCTTGAGGACCTTTGTGATAATGTAATGATAGGGTAAAAGTCCCTTGAAATAATCGATCATGTGACATTCACACACACATTAATTTTACCTCTCCTGCACACATCTATACCTAGCAGTCACTGTATATAACGGCATGTAGTGGTTTTTGGTGTGAATTGCTGCCAAAACTGCACTAGAACTGTGATGTATAATATTCCCAAAGGCACAGACGTGTAAGAGTGCAGGGCAGGAGGCTAAATTGCCACCTCCTGCAGCCCTAGTACAATGCCACCTGAGGCCACAGTCTCACATTGCCTCATTAAGAATGCGCCCCTGATCATGGCCAAAAGTTTTGAGGTTGACACAAATTTTGATTTGCAAAAAGTTTGCTGCTACGGTTTTTACAGTGGCAATTTGCATTAACTCTATGTTATTATTCACACACAATTAATTGCAAAGTCATTCCTTGCTATGAAAATTAATTTAACCACAAAAAAAAACATTTTCACTGCATTTCAGCACTGCCTTAAATTGACCTGCTAACATCATTTCTGTGATCTTCTGATTGTTTCAGGAGAAAGTGTTAATGGGTACAAAGCAGCTGATGTTATGCTGATTGAATTAAAATAGCAGGCTGGTTGCTTTAAAAGGGGGTTGGTGCTTGAAATCATTGTCTTCTTCTGTTAACCACGGTTACCTGCAAGGAAACACGTGCAGTCATCATCGCTTTGCATCAAAAAGGCTTAACACATTACTGCTGGTAAGACTGCCCCTAAATCAACCATTTATTGGATCATCAAGAACTTCAAGAAGATCTGTCTGTCCGTCTCCTAATGAGGATTCACTTACTGGATTGGGTCGCCACCAGTACAGAGCTTGTTAAAGAATGGTGGCAGCCAGGTGTGAGTACTTGAGACCAAGGCCTTTGGAAGATGGCCTTCAAAGAAAAATATTTCTCCAAGAAAAATATCAAGGACAGACTGATATTTTATAGGAAGCACGGGTATTGGACTGCAGAGGACTGGGGTAAAGTTATATTCTCTGAAGAAGCCCTTTCAAACTGCTTGGGACATCTGGAAATTGGTGAGCGCTACCACGAGTCCTGTGTCATGCCAACAGTAAACATCCTGAGACCATGGCTTCTCATCCAAGGCAGTAAGCCCACTCACAATTTTGCCTAAGAACACTGCCATGAATGAAAAATGGGATCAAAATATCCAAAGAGCAACTTCTCCCAACCATCCAGGAGCAACCTGGTGATGAACAAAATTTTTTTCAGCATGATGGAGTCTATGCCAAAAGGCAAAAGTGAACAAAATATTGACATTTTGGGTCCATGGCCAGGAAACTCCCCAGATCTCAATCCACTGAGAACCTGTTTTCAATCCTCAAAAAGCAGGTGGACAAACACAGAAATTTTTTCCAAGCACTGATTAGATAAGAATGGGTTATCAGTCAGGATTTGGCCCAGAAGCTAATACTCAGCATGCCAGGGGTGAACTCCAGAAGTCTTCAAAAAGGAAGGTCAACATTGGAAGGTCTTTGCTTAATCTTGATGGATTTGTCAATACAAGTTAAAAAAAATGAGCTCCATTATACCATAGAAACATCTGAAGCAACAAACTGTGTGAAAACCAAAATTTGTGTCAGTTTCTAAACTTTTGTCCACGACTGTACTTAAAAAAAATAAAATAAAAACCTTTGAATCATATTTTATTCTATATTGTTGAGGGAATAAGATGATCAAAAATGGAGAATTGCGCATTTTTTTCCATTACGGCATTCACCGCAGCAGGGGGAAGGACAGAAAGGGGAAGCAGAGGACAGGAGAGCTGCTGCCTGCTGAGATGGAGAACAGTCAGTAGACTCTTCTTTCTTCCTCCTGTACTGCTCTTCTGTGTCCTTCTTGCCCTCCCTTTCTTCTCAAGGCTGACTGCAGAGCTCGGGCTGTGTTCAGAAACAACCTTCTCTACTCTGAAGTGCTGTTGTGCGGGGCTTGCTCCTAGCACTGTCGATAGTGCACAGGGAGTCTAGCAGCAGCTTTAGACTTCTGAGGAACAACCGCTTTTTGGCTGGCTGTGTTTATGACGTATAATGCTTGCTGCTACCAAGTGGTCCCAAAGCCCCTACACTTTGTTGGACAGCTTCTCTATTCATGGATGAAATACAGGCAAGCTGCACATCATAGCAGGAGACCTGGTTACATGTTGAGCGGCACCCTAGGCACTGCACCTCAAGTGCCTAATTGAAAATAGGCCCTGATCTGACATGCGATGGATCCGATACTGCTTCATGTGCCACACGTGAACAGAGTCTGTGATGTTTTGCATTGGAATGTGTAGGGGTGACATGTTTACAGCATACCTAAGCTTATTTTATTTTTTTCTAATTCAACAGTATAGTTGATAATAGTAAACTTTGTAATACATCTTATTAAAGAAAAGTTTCCCTCCTCCTGCCCATGCGTCTGAATTGACAGATGAAATCGGTACACAGAAGTTTGCACACAGAAGAGATCAGCTTACAGCAAACAGAGGGCACAGAGAGATTAGATGTATCTGGTGAGTGATTTATTTCAGAGAGATAAATTACCCAGTAGTATTACCCAGTAGTAGTTAGTAGTATTAGTAGTAGTATTACCCATTACCTCCTCCCCTCCCCATAGAGGTCAATTGTCTGTGTATGAAGTTCCATGTACTGATTTGCTCAGTCATTTCAAAGACACCGATCAGTGCAGGGGGAGTAAGTGTAGAAACAGGTGCCTGCCTTTCTTTAATGCAATATATTTCAAAGTTCACTATTTTCACCAGTCGGTTTCCTTCAATTGTGGCGGACAATTTCATGCAGCTGCAGCTAGAGGGAGCTCAATGCAAAAAGATAATTTCACTTTCCATTCCAGTAAATGGTAACTGTACAAATTCCTATGCACTGATGCACTGAGCTTTGTATTAGAATGGAAGCAAATTTATCCATGTATTTTTGCCAGGTGTCTGTAAATACATTGCGAAATATGGTGTTCAGAATGGGCACTATATTTATCAAGCACCTATTTCACTTTTTCAGATATATGTTAGATAGAGTGGATGAGGTAGAAAGCAACTTTTTGTTATTGTTTTTTTTATTTTTCTCGTTCACATTTTTTGTGGGACAAGTTGTACTTTCTTATGGCACCATTTAATATTGCATAGGATGTAGTGGGAAGCTGGAAAAAAAAATCCAAATGGGGTGGAAATGGAAAAAAAAACCCGCAATTATGCCACAGTTTGAAGAGTTTTGTTTTTACGGTGTTCACTACGCAGTAAAACTGACTTATGCTCTTCCTTCTCCAGGTCAGTACACAGCGATACCATATTTTATAGTGTTTTAATACTAAAAAATACTGACCCCCATTACTTTTTTATAATTATGTCTATGGAGCTGTGTGCAGGCTCACTTTTTGCGGGATGATCTGTAGTTTTTACTGATACCATTTTGCGGGTGTGTATAACTTTTAGATCACTTTTTATTTGTTTCTTTTGGAAGGTGAAGTGATTAAAAAACGGCATATAGTATTGACCATTTTCTTTTTTTATTCTGTTACAGCATTCACCGTATGTGAGAAGTTTTTTAAAATATTTTAATAGTACAGGAATTTTTGTCAATACCCACGATGTTTCCTTTTTTATTTTTGGGGAAATTATTTTATTTTTGATAGTGGGGAAAGGAGGGGGGGGTGATTAAAATATTTTTATATTTTTTTTATCTTTTGTAAACTTTTTTTTAGGTCCCCAAGTGGACCCCAACATGCACTCTTCGATTTGTATAGAGTAATGGAATTTTCTCCATTACCCTATACATAGATTGCTATATTACAATTCAGTGCTGCCACCTGCTCACCTGAATTGTAATGAGCCTAGAAGCCTAGTACAGGCTATGGCTCATTACTTTCTTGGAATGCCTTCCCCAGTCTCTGCCCCAGGAATGTTCCTGCATGGGAAGTGCGCACGTCTAGGTTTTAGACCTCTCAGATGCCGTGATCACATTTGACCAATGTATCTAAGGGGTTAAAAGTCCGCAATCGGCATTACTGCCAAGCGCGGACATTAGTCATGGTTGATATGGTGCTTACTTCGCTATGGAGCGGGTGCCATCTTTAAAAGACCCCACATCCGCTGTACTATTACAGCAGATATCGGGAAGGGGTTAAACAGGGGGAGTAGCTCTTCATCAGTTCATAAAGGATATGGACACCTTCAAGGCAATTTTTTATTATTGCATTTTACCCATTTTGGACTAAAATCATTTTTTCAGTTGGTCTTTATTAAAAATAGTAAGAATAACAGATGCAAGCTATAATGATTGTTTATGAGGTCAGGAGATCAGGCTTCACATGAGTCGTCATCTGACAGGACTGAGAAGTGATATTCTGCAAACAGACTGATTTTTTAACCTCTGTATCTCAATAACAGCTTAAAGGGGTTATCCCACGTGTAATGTAAAAAATGAAAATCAGATATGATATAGTACATGGCAACCTCTTTTTAACAAAGCTAGAACCAGCCCTGTACCTCACATGGATCCAGAGATCTCCCCATTCATTGCTCTGCTAGATTTATATCAAGCTGACAGCTGGGGGAGTGTCTTTTCTGCTGCAGCTCAGGGGGCGTGTCCATGCTCTCCCTATCACAGCTCAGGAGGCGTGTCCATGCTCTCCCTATCACAGCTCAAGCAGCAGTTAACAGTTGAAACTGAGCATGTGCGGCCTGTTCAGTCAATAGGTCAAAGAAATAAGAACTTAAGTGGTCCTATACAGATACATTTTATTGAATAACTTTTGTAGCTATACAAAATTTTTAATGACATGCAATTACAAAAGTATTCAGCTACAGGTGCTGGTTTGAAAGCTGTGCAATATTTTTCGTGGGACAACCCCTTTAACATTTTTAATAAAGTCAAAGTGAAAGAATGTGTTTTAGCCCAAAATGAGTAAAATGCAATTATAAAAAAAATTCCTCCCAAAGGTGTCCATAGCCTTTAAGGATATATATTTTTATTTAGTATCAGGAAAAGGTATCGGGACTTGGCTTGCTCACTAAGCAAAAGCAGATTTAGGAGATTTTCACACATGAATTTGGTTTTGGTGTTTTTTTACCTGTAAGCACTTTTTCAAATGCTTTTCTGCACTTGTTCTGCCGTTTTTTACGCACAGTGTGTTTTACCACTAACGTTTTCTTCATGGCGTTTTCCCCTATAGATGTATATATTAAAACACCCATGTTAATTTAACAGAGGGGTATAAAGGGGTATTTCCATCTCAGACAATGGGGGCATATCACTAGGATATTCCCACATTGTCTGATATGTGCGAGTCCCACACCTATCTCTTAAACGCAGCTGGCAAAGTCCCGGAGGGCGCACTGCGCATACGTGGCTACCCTCCATTCATTTCTATGGGGCCTCTTAAAATAGCCGAGTGCTGGCTCAGCTATTTCCATCAGCCCCATAGAAATGAATAAGAACAGTGGCCTCGCAAGCGTGTTGCGCTCTCATTCACTTCTATGGGGAAAGCGCTTGGTGTTAGGGACCTGGGTCCTCCAGCCAACACTTTCCTTGCTCCGTTTTC
Source organism: Rhinella marina (assembly GCA_900303285.1). Taxonomy (NCBI): domain Eukaryota; kingdom Metazoa; phylum Chordata; class Amphibia; order Anura; family Bufonidae; genus Rhinella; species Rhinella marina. Next base: position 37,188 of record ONZH01002225.1, read on the forward strand.
AATATAGGTGCGGGTCCTAGCGATATGTTCCCATTCTCTCAGATGGGATTATCCCTTTAAAAACATTCTTTTGTAACAGGATGCAGCTGGGTTGTGGTAGGTGATAAGATACAGTCAAAAGACTTCAAATAATTATTAGGCTTTAGACTATAACCAAGGACTTATTATGTGATATTCATGCTAGCAGAATGTGCATTCTCTACGTGTGTAGCAAGATGTGGCCTTGACTATGGAAAAGATTGCAGCCATGACCAAGTAGATAATGTGTTCTTTGTCTCTCATCTTGAATAAGTTTCCTTCTGGATGATGCTTTGATGTGTTCCGGGTGTCTGCCTAAACATAATGTACTTTCTTTGAGAATATGGCTTTGATTTGTAAGTAATCTTTATAATCCAGTTCATTATCAGTATCCATATGCTGTAGAGTGCACTGGAGTAAAATAACTGTGAAAAACTTTAACCCTATATGTATTTCCCCTTGCACACTTTTCTACTAATGTATGTGCAGCAAGCCCAAGGAGTGGAGAGGATAGGGTTGGTTGCAGCGGTGCACCACCAATGAGGCCAGGTGAGGTGATCGCCTCAGGCAGCACCAGGTAGGGGCAAGAGGGGGGAGGGGCAGCAGAAGGGCCATGGGCAATGAGCGCTTTCATTGTGGCAAAGGGGTTAGGTTAAGAAATTGACATGGGGTTGGGTGCCTTTTCAGTTTTCTCCTCAGGCAGCAGAAAGGCTAGGTGCACACCTGGGTGGTTGTAGCTATACGGGAGGCAGTAGTTACTTACTCTGACTTTCTCCTTGGACGTAAGGTGATGGGAAGGACACACCTTTTTTTCCATTCGGGGCACACCCAGGTTCTGGGGTTCTCCTGCCTGATGTTAGGTGGGGATCTCTTAATTATGATGGATTCTGAGGTGCAAGGCAGGTTTCCCTGAGGTGTGAGGCAGTAATAAGGCAGGTATAACAGAGGAATGGTTCTTTACTTCCAATTCCATCACAGTTCTCAACATGCATGGACTGGCAGTTCTTATACAGTTTTGCTGTTTCCACAGATCTTATTTAAAGGGGTTCTCCGGGAATTAGGAAAATGAAAATACTTAAATATTACATCATTATAAATATATTTCCAAATATCTTACATTAGTTATAATGGCTCGTTTTGTCTAGGGAGCAATTATTAGGAGAAATAAAATGGCCGCAGTCCTATTAGTGCACACAAAACCTGTCCTAATCACACAGGAGGACAAGTTACTTCACAAAAGAGAAAGCGCTGCCTCATCCTCCTCTCTACTTGTCAGGGATTATGATCCTGAATACAGCTGATAAAATCTTTAGCTGAATCTCTGTAGTAATGGAGTTCATGAGCAGATGTAGCTAATACGCAGCAGCACTTGTGTGCAGTCTCCATTATCACAGCCTCACATTACCACAGTCTGTCCTGTCCATCCTCTCTGTATTTCATGTCTCATCATGAACTCCATTCCCACAAAGATTCAGCTGAAGATTTTATTAAACTGTATTCAGGATCATAATCCCTGACACGGATAAAGGATGAGGCAGCTTTTTACCTCAGTGTTGTGAAGTAACTTGTCCTCCTGTGTGGACAGGTTCTATCTGTACTAACAGGACGGCGGCCATTTTGTTTCTCCTAATCATTGCTCCCTAGACAAAACGAGCCATTATAACTAATGAAAGGTATTTGGGAATATATTTATAATAAAGTAATATTTACATATTTTCATTTTCTTAATTCCCGGAGAACCCCTTTAACAGGCCGAGTTCCCTCTTTGAAGCAATCTTCCTCACGCTGCACTTTGCTCTGTAGCTCAAATACCAGCATCCAGACCTATGGGTGAAACACTTTGCGTACAGCTTTGAGCACTATCTTATCTTCTCAATTTTCTCTGCACTCACAAGCAGTTCCACAATACCCGCTGTGAAATGTGGACCTTAGAAGATCCCCAGTCTTCCTCTATGTCCTGATTTTCTATGACACATAATAAGGGAGGGTTGGTAAACTCCTCAATCTCAGGGTAAGATTTTTGCAACGTAGACCAGTGTTTTCTCACCACATATCTTCCTCTCTTTCTTGTTTACTGAAGGTTACCCGTCATCCAGAGATGCCGAGCTTTTGTCTATAAATTATCCGACTTTGTACATTTGCTGTTATGTTGATAAAAGCTCAGGACGGGCTGAAATGCGTCCTTTATGTTTCATGACACAACAATAAAATAATCATGTATTTAGCGAAGACAGAGAAGTGCCGGGATTTTTCTTACTTGTGGACTTCTTTGCCACGTGCACCGTTGTAGAAACACCTGAGTGCCGACCGGAACTGTTTGTTGTATTCCTCTATGTCCAGGCTTTCGAAGCCTTTCATCTCCTTGACTAGTGGGCTATGGAGTCAATAAGTCTCTTAGAGAGATTATCTCCACAGTCTGAATTTTGCATGCACCTCCTCTTGACACTGGTATGCTCCACAATATGCTCTTTAATATGCTCTGCATCTACTGACGTCACTAAGGGTGCATTCACACGACAGTGGTGTTTTGCAGTCCGCAAATTGGAGATCGCAAAACACGGATACTGGCCCGTGTGTGTTCCGCAATTTGCAGATTGCACATGGCCGGCACGTTGATAGAAATGCCTATTCTTGTCCGCAATTGCGGACAAGAATAGGACATGCTCTATCTTTCTTGTGGAGCGGCGTAACGGAACTACGGATGCGGACAGTACATGGTGTGCTGTCAGCATCTTTTGCAGCCCCATTGAATTGAATAGGTCCGCACCCGTTGCGCAAAATTGCGGAACGGGTGC